>APFE031271264.1:6059-109887 GCA_000404065.3 Pinus taeda | reverse complement strand
TTTTGCCTAACTTTTTATGCAAAGTGGTTCATCTTAATTGATTTCCATTCTTATAATCGCTGAATGATCTTTATTACCAGTTATTATTTGAAATCTCTTTAGATCGCATAATAGAAGAATTACATCCCAAGTTAGAATAGATTAGATGTGCTGTTTTCATTAGATTACAATAGCATAGAGTTATATTAAAGTAGTTTAGATAGCAACTTTTAGATCAACATCATCTGATTCTGCACACACACACACCCTTAGATTGGGAAACTAGTCCCATTATCCCCAGTTGGGCCCGCTATACCAAACGAATAAGGAGCTGCCAACCAAGGTCCAGACCGGGTGGGTATCCCCCTTGTTGTTGACCCGATTTTCGGGGCTTCAACACCTGAGTATGCTCAACCAAGCCTGAATCAACAGTTGCCTTTCGTGGCAACTTTAGAGTTACCAGATCTAAGTCGACTAACGAATGATCCAATTGCCTATGCCCCTTGGTGGCCAGCAATTACGCATAAACTTTCGTCGGATATTCCTAAATTTAATGGAAATCCGGGCGAAGACCCATGAAATCATGTGATGACCTTTCATCTATGGTGTTCATGAAACACTCTCAATGATGATTCGATTCGGCTTCACCTCTTTCAGCGCACGTTAGTTGGTCCAACAGCAAAGTGGTATATCGGACTGCCTAGAGCTTCATTTGATAACTTCAGTACCCTAGCCACAACCGTTTTATCCCATTTTTAGTTACCTATCAGGTACGAAACAGGAAGTGAGCTGCTTACCAATTTCAAGCAAACGACAGCCACTCACATATCCGATCATATTCAAGAGTGGTGACGTTGTTGTAGAATGGTAAAAACATATGTTCCTGATCAGCTATTGGCTTAATGGTTTATTAAGTCACTATTACCCGCTATTACAGAAGATGTGGAAAAAGGAGGAGTCGTCACTGAAGAGCAAGTTATTGCTCGTGCTCAATATCTAGACTTGATCTATACTTAGTTTGGCATGCTCTACGATAAAATCCCTGACGCTCCTAGACCAAAATTTTCCGTTCCTTTGCCTCCTAAATCAAACAAAGACTCTCATGCCGACGATGGTGTGATAGGTAAGACAAGCACTAAAACCAATAAGGCTACATCGAAAAAGGCCCTCACAGTTTCGAGTCAAGATGAAAATGAGGAACTTCTAGCCTCGGAAGTAAATGCCGTGTCAACACACAAAGGCAAAGAACCCAAGCAGCCAGGAGGCAAGAAGAAAAAACAAGGGAAGAAGAAAGGACAGGGGGACTCGTCTCCTACAAAATCATTTGCAAACCCTTTTGGGAATGGGAACCAAAAACTCCATGTCATATATGTGACAAGGATCACTGGACACGAGACTGTCCATATAAAGAAGAACTTAGAAAATCTTTCAAAATTTCAAAAACCTCGGCTGTACTGATTGATCCATTTCCAAACCCAAGAACAAATATGGTTGCTAACGAAAATGCTTCCCCGTCCCAAGTGCTAATGTTGTCAGTCTCGAAGCAACTGAATGATGCTCTAATAGCAACAAGGAGTAAAGATTATGGGAATCCATAGATGTTGAACAACAAGGATAATGATCAACCTAGTACTTCAACAACGACTTCAACGGAAGTCATGCCACCCATCATTCCTGAATTAACAATAAAACTTCCAAAGGGAGTAGTACACAAATCGATGTTTAATCCTCGTGCCCGAGCAGCACAACACTATAATATAGTGGAGGATTTAGCTTAATCTCTATCCGCGATGTCGACTCTAGAGGTACTACAAAATTTCCCCTCCCAAAAGTAGGCTTTATTATCAATAATAGGTGGGATTGACCCAACCAATCCCAATCTTGTATCTTTTAATCATAAATGATATGACCCTCCGTTACCAGCTCAACTAGCTTTCCTCATTCAAGTGAAATCCCTCAACAAAATTGTTCATAGAACAATTATTGATGAGGGAGAATCCACATGTATCATGTTGATGAGTTGCCAGAAAACTCTAGGGTCTCTGTCCTTGTCGCGATCATCAATGACATTGAAAGCATTTGATGGACAAACATGCACCCCGTATGGGATACTAAGTAACTTGCAAGTCGAACTAGGGGGCAAAATAGTAGAAATCAAGGTTGAAGTCATCGACGGGAATCTTGATTACAACATCCTACTGGGAAGACCCTGGATATATGCCATGGTAGCTGTTGTGTCGACCTACTTTAGGAAATTTTCTTTCCTTCCCAAGGAGGAATTACAAACATCGACCAAAAAATTTTTCTCCCCAACAGTTTGCAAGTTACAGGAAGCATTCTGATGATCCATGGAATCCCTAGCATGCTTCATAATATCGGAGTAGGCCTACTAAAAGACCCTACGTTAATGGGAACTTTTACCCTACCGCCTCCTACGAATTTGGCGGAAGTGGATAATGTAGAAACCTGCAATATGGTATCTTACATTCAAATGATGTAAGAAAACGATGTTAAAATGGATCATTCACAAGTTTTGCCTCTAACCCCACTGAAAATATTATAGCAGTCAATTTTCTCATCATGGGAGTTAAACCTACATCAACGCTCGTCAAGCATTTAGATAGATAGGTCTAAGGAATATGGCACCCATTCAGATCCTTGGTCATCAGTACACTCTATAGACGAAGGAATCATTCAATCGATGATGATTGATGGGGCACCATGGGAAGATTACTACCATCGTTCCCATCTTCTGACTTGGAAAGAAGATAATTTCGGTGACCTACATCATCCTTCAGTATTTGACTTTCTGACGAATACTGTAAACATGGTGGATTCCGTGAGAAACCTATCCAATATCGAAGAGACTACTGCCATAAATATCTCAACCAAAACAGATGTTGTAGAGAATATTCATGTTGGAAAATCTTGTTCTTCTTCCGAACTAGAAATATATACCACTCTCTTTCGCAAGTTTAGAGATGTCTTTGCTTGGTCATATGATGAAATGCTAGGTATCGACTCGAGCATAGTTGAACACAAAATTAAGATGTATCCAGATGTCAACCGGTACGACAGCAGCTAAGGAAAATGCACCCCAAGAAAGTTGTTGCCATCAAGGCAGAAGTTGAAAAACTCCTCCATGATGGTTTCATTTACCCCGTTCCTCTAACATATTGGGTATCGAATATTGTTCCTGTGATGAAAAAATAAGGAACGATTAGAGTGTGCGTCGATTACAGGGATGTAAATCAAGCTTGTCTGAAGGACAACTACCCTACACCCTTTATCGACCAGATAATTGATGAATGCGCCGGATGCAAAATATTTTCATTTATGGATGGATTTTCTGGGTATAATCAAATAAATATCCACCCACAGGACCAGTCAATGACTGCATTCATTTTTCCGTGGGGCAAATTCGCATATCGCAAGCTACCCTTTGGTTTGAAGAACGCAGGGGAAACTTTTCAGAGAGCAATGAACTTTGCTTTCCATGACATCAAAAACATCATTCAACCTTATCTCAATGATCTCCCAGCTCATTCGTGAAAGCGGACCGATCATCCACACCATTTGAGAGAAATATTTCTACGTTGTCGACACTACAAGATATGACTCAATCCGCACAAATGTGTGTTTTGTGTCAGTTCTGGTTGTTTACTTGGCTTCATCATCTCAAAGGATGGGATTCCTTAGGGTCTCGACCCTTGCAAGGTTCAGGAAATCATCGATTTGCCTCCACCTTCAAACTTGCTTCAGATTCATAAACTCCAAGGGAAAGCAAATTTCCTTAGGAGGTTCATTTCAAATTACGCCGAACTAGCTAAATGATATACTCATCTATTGGAAAAGGAAGTACCCTTCATTTGGGACCAGGCCACACAAGCCTCCTTTGATGCTTTAAAGAAATCTCTAACACAAGCATCATTAATGTATGCTCTTGATTATCAAAAAGACTTTAACTTCTATCTGGCTGCAGCAGATACGACCACAGCGATGGTTTTAGTTCAAGAAGACAATGGAATTGAACATCCTATATATTATTTAAGCAGAAACTTAAATGATATGGAAATGAAATACTCCTATGTTGAAAAGCTCGCTCTCGCGACTGTTCAAGTGATACAGAGATTTTGACATTACGTCCTCTTTAGGAAAACTACCATTTTATCAGATTGCAACCCCATGACCTATATATTATCGTGACAGTTGTTGGGGGGCAAATATTCAAAATGGATAGCAATTCTACAAGACTTTGATTTGGAATTCAAAAAATCCAAATCAAAGAAAGCCCCAGTATTCGCGGAGTTACTATGCGATCTCCCATCGTTGTCCAACGCTGCAACATCCGAAGAAGCAATCGTGGATGAAAACTTGTTTCTGATATCTTCAAGCGATCTGTGGTACAGAGATATAATCATTTATCTCCAGACACAAACATATAGGTCTAATACCCAACGCTCTGAACAATGACGTATTCGATACCAAGCAAAAGAGTATGTGATCGTTGATGATACTCTTTACCATCGTGGTATCGATACAATTCTGCGAAGGTGCCTCACCCTTGAGGAGGCCGAGAAAGTCCTGAATGACTGCCATTCAAGCGCGTGTGGGGGGCATCAATCCGGTTATGCTACGGTGCAAAAAAATTTACGAGCAGGATACTTCTGGCCAACAATGTTCAAAGATTGCATAACTGTAGTTGGAAGTTGTCATGCTTGCCAAATTTTCGATAGCAAAACCAGAAGACCACCCGCACTGCTGCAACTAGTAGTAGCTATTGGGCCATTCGCCACATGGGGCATAGATTTCATGACATTTAACCCCACCTTGGTCGGGGGGCATGGGTACATAATAGTCGCGGTAGACTATTTTACCAAATGGGTCGAGGCGATGCCTACATTAAACAACAGCGGTGAAATGGCTGCCTTTTTCCTTTTCAATCACATAGTCTCCAGATTCGGTGTTCCACAGGCCATAGTCACAGATCATGGATCACATTTTCGCAATCACATGATGGTTGAGTTGGCTTCCAAATTAGGACTGTCCCACGACAGCTCTACTCCGTACTATCCGCAAGCTAATGGACAAGTTGAAGCAATCAACAAAGTCCTAAAGCGCATGCTGCAAAGGATGATCGGAGTCCACGAATCGGATTGGCACCTAATCATGTGCTCGGCCTTTTGGGCATACTGGACATCAGTAAGAAATGCAACCGGATTCACACCTTTTCAATTGGTGTACGGTCTGGAAGCAATCTTACCGATTCAATGTGAAATCTCGTCCCTCAAACTTGCAGTCGACCTTCTCCCTGGAACCTCAGAAGAAGAGGCTCGTTTCTTCGAACTAATCCATTTGGATGAAACCCGTTGTGATGCAACTTCCGCTAATGAAGCTCGTAAGAAGTGATTCAAAGCATAGTTTGACAAGAATGTCAAACCTCGCATCTTCTCAAAAGGTGACTTGGTCTTATTTTACAGCCAAGAATCCGATAAATTGGGAGCAGGGAAATTCAAATCATTATGGATGGGTCACTATATTATTAAATGAGTATTAGCAAAAGGATCCTACGAGTTGATGGACTATGATGGGATTCCACTAGTGCAAACTCGCAACGGGTTGTACCTCAAGCATTACTATGCTTGATTTCGCATAGTGATCCTCGTGCTTTTGTTACTTTTTGTTTTCGACAAGGGCATTTAATTTGGTTAAGTAATCCACTTTTTGCATTTGTTGCAGATGTCGAACCTACTGGAATTGTTCTTTGGATATGCCAACGGAGCAAGTTGTAGTTAGCAGAACCTGTCTTCTGTGGCATGGGCCATTTTCAATCCCAGCGGCGACTTAGTAAGTTTCAGAGGGGTGTGTATTGGTCGGTCTACGAACAATATCGCTGAGTACAACGAATTGATAGAACTCCTTTCTGATGCTATCACACATGGCATATGCCCACTTGTCGTCAGGCTAGACTCCCAGCTCGTCATTCTACAACTCACCGACATCTATGTTGTACGAAATCCAGCTATCTATCGCATGTTCCTAAGGGTCAATATTTTGGAAAGACAGTTTGATTTCATCCAATATCAGCATATTTCCAGAAGTTTAAACACATTAATAGACTCATTGGCAAATTATGTGATAGATAGACATTTGCGACATTTATAAAACGAAGCATCACATCAATATATGCAGTAGGATTATGTAACTTAACCAAAATAAAGCTCCAAAAATCAAAAACATATTTCATAAATGTTTATAATTTGTACATAATGTTCTATAATTAAGACAAAATTGGTCAAATGACCCAAAAACTCAAAATGCTCGGGGGCACCCTAGTCTAATGATGCTGGTGATAACAAGTCACCGCCTGCGCAATCATGCGTAAGATCCTAGTCCATCGACTCGACACTCCAGTAGTATGTCGCTGCAGCCATAGAGGCAGCTCATCGGTCCTCACATCCGAGATACCAAGGGTAAGGGCCTCGATCTGGTCCTGTAGTGCCGAAAGAGTCTCGAACACATCAAGGTCCCGAAGGATGGCCCTCCCAACAGCCTCTCCTGCTAGAGCAGCCACTGGGTCTCTACGGCATACTGCAGGTTGAATTGGTCCAACATCTGCATGAGCACATGAGTTTTGATTAGTCTTGATCATAAGAATATAAGAACATTATAAAGAAAAATGAACAGGGATATCGTCAGAAGAATTACCCATGGCACCCCACTGCTCACCAATTGGGAGCACCAAATCCGGATCACCTTGGAAATCCATACTAGCATATGGGAACCTGGCATAAACCATCTCCTGACGGTCAAACCACTCGAAGAAGGTATCAGAAAAAGAAATCTGGGGATGACCAGTGTGCGGAGACATGAGATCAACCGATCTCTGCATCCGTGGTTCAGTCGGTAGAGGTAGGCCAAGTCAAATGTACTGCGGCTGCATCAGTGGGATTCTCTCCAAGCCGAAAGCGGTAAAAATAGAACCATAACAAAAGTTCTTGGATCTACCACTTTTCACCTTCGTCAATTGTTCTTTCATCACAGAAGCTACTGCATCAAACCAATTTAAAACCTTCAGTTCAAGACATTCCAAAGAATACTGCATATAAGATCTATTGGCTATGTGAAGAGCAGAACTACCAGCCAGTCTAGCAAAAGTAAATAGAATAGTCAGCAAGGGCCGGTCAGTGACATCTCAGATATTGATCTTGACCGCCCGTACTCGGCTGAGATCCCTCTCTACAATGCCAGTGAATCTACTCCCTCACGGACTGACCCCCACGGGCGGAGCCTGATAATGAGAGAGGGGCACCATGCATCGATAAACCGGTCATAAAATAGATGTCCACCACTATCAAGGGGATCGATTTGCCCATGATCTGGAATACCTAGTTGATAGGATCCCAGGCATTGAGGAAATATTGCAACAAACTGATTTGTTGCCTCATGCTAGAGATACGAAAAAACTTCAAGAGGCCACAGTTCCGTAATGCAGCTACTATGCCCGGATCATGTAAAGCAACAACGTCCTCTTCTTCATGCTCACATTCTCGCCATGTAACAACCACTTTGCTCCAATGAATCTCTGAAAAACAAACAAGGGAAGAGTCAGGATCTTCATTTGGTAAAAATCAGGCAAAAATTCATGAGGAAACGGTGCAAAAACATTCTTCCCTGCATTCATCGCACCCCAGCAAGTGTACTAGGAGCGATGCATACTGACTAGTCATTGAAAAGATCAGTATGCATCGCACTTTTTGACTGAGGAAGGGTGCGATAGTCCCAGGGAGAGTTCTTCAAACCCCAGGGGCTCAACAGGACAAGGAAACAAACTCAGAATCCAAAATGAAAGGCATGTAATTAAAGAGAACAAGTTTAACACTTACCTGGTCTGAATGGCGTCGAGAATCGTCCACAGAATCTCCCGAAATCCGTTGGTGAAAATCAGGGGGAAAAGCACCTCGAGAGCTCCAACAAACCAAAGTGAAATGAAATGGTAAAATGAGAGGTAAAAGTCACTTTTAATTTACTATGCATGTAATTCAAGTAAAATATTAGTGTTTTTAACTCATTTATCAAGCATATGTTTTCATTTCTAATCGGTTTGATGAAGCAAATGAATAGGTAGTACAATATTTGAAAGAACAAAATGCTAAGGGTGAATCAAAAACTCAATGACCATCATCGCGAGCAATGTTGTCACATAGTTCAAGCCCATTAAGAAATAAACCCTCCACGAGCAGTTTTAGTGCATACTTCAAGCTCGTTAAAAAATAAACATAAGTCATGAGCAAATGTTTCCTCCAGCATTTAAGCTCATTAAAAAAATGAATCGGTAAATAACCATTGTGAATGCCTTACCGCCATCTTTTGAGCCTTGGTCGTGTTCTCGCCATCACCTCCACTCTATTCTTAGCCGATCATTCACCCCCATATGATTGTTTACCCCTTCGAGGAACATTTGCGAAGAGTGATTCTGTTAGCCATCCTTGTGACACTGCTGTGATTGGAAAATTCCAAATCTTACCTAGAATCAGCTGCTACCCAAAACCATCACTCGTTCCTCAAAAATGAGTCTTCTTTAAGCTCTTTTCACCCGACTCGTAAAATATGAAAATATTGCTGAGCGATTGGCCTCTCTGGCTTCTTAAAGGCATCGGAAGTGCTATCCCTCCTCTAGATTTTAATCTTTTTGGACCTGAGGGATTATTACACAAAAAGATCGAGTGCTTGTCTTGTTCGACTCGTTAAAACTATCGAAAATTCATCCCGTTTGTATTATTTTAAGCTTTTTCGGACTTAAGGGATTATATAATGAAAAAGAATCTTTGGAGTCTCCTTTCTGTTTCTTTCAGACTCTCTAAAATTGAAAGAGACCAAGTTATCTTTGTCGTTAAACTCTTTAAAACCGAATAGCGAAAAACTCATCCAAATGGACGAGAACGAGTTTCACTATAGCTAGGCTCGTTAAAATATAGCGACAAGTTCGCCCAAAGGGTAGATTATAGAACAAGCATATGTTATCCTCCTCAAGATTGACAAAAATAAAGAGGTACTGGTCAGCAATGACTAGGGAAAATTGGGAAGAAAACTTGAAGAAACTTTATTGGTAGCAAGTCGCTCTTGAACATGACACTTTCCTTCCGCATCCATGCCTGGTTGGGTTGTTCCGTTCACTGGTCATCACCTTTGCTCCATCACACCATCCATCTTTGGGGTTAACGCTACCAATCCATCGTCAGTGTCACCGATATGTTCAAGAGAAGTCATTCAGACAATTCACCTGTGTCTCGCCCACTGCAATACATTCATATTTCATTCCTTCATGACCGCCACCCTGAACCCTATATTGTCAATTTGTTTTCATCTCCAAAATCATTTGCTTCGTTCCATTTCATTGATGTGGGATTCATTAAGGCCCTCCTACGATGGGTCGCTTCTTTTCGACATCAGCTCATTATCCAAGAAGTTGACTTAGGAACAACCCTTTCAGTACTTTGAAGCTTGCATGCCTCAATGGCAAGTTTCTCACTTTCGGCGACAAGTTTACATCAATGGCCTTCGACTGAGAGATTTTATGTGGTGTTTGATGCCATGTCCTTTTTCACACCACGTAATTGTACTATAGTACCTTGAGGGTCATTGTCATTATTTGTGATTCCTCTCGCGCCTGTTAACACCTTACATCATTGGCTGGTAATCAGGCGATGTCTTTCCATGTTCGACTCCAGAACATCTTTCACATGGATCGACTTGTACTCTGAGTGAAGATTGAACGAGTACTGAAGACCCCAGATCTAGTTTCATCCATCCAGGCTTTGATATATTCAGGAATATAAAAACATCAAGTGTACATCATTGCTGAACAGATGATCATCCAAATCAAAGGATGATGTGTCCATATCATCAGTCTGTCACACAGACGATTGTCTGTCCTATGTACGTGAAAATGTATTTATAAAGTTGAGCATGGGAATGCCCACCTCAGCTAGATCATGAAAAAAATGTTGTCAAAATAATGTATTGTATTTTATCTTATTACAGGTCACCTCCCAGCTCGGAAAAACTTCAGATCCTCATACTAAAGCATTTCACCCGACATCAAAAAGATTAACGACCTCATGCTTTAGGGGGAAACTGTTATAGACGTTTTTGGGCACTTCAACCCCAATCATAAATGTCCATAAACTAAGGGCTCCTAAGTCCCTAAAAGTGTTTCTTCACTACCTAAAGGAACAAAGTCAACTCATTACATCATCTCCTAGAAGTTCTCCACTAAAAGCTTCTCATAAATGGTCAAAGTTAGACCATACTGAAAGCTCAATGCAGAGGGTGTGATGCATACTGATTTGCTCCTCTGTAGGGTGCGATGGTCAGGAATGGACAAATGACAGGGACAAAAATGCGAGGTGGAAGATCATGGAATCTTTGAGAAGCTTCCCCTCTGACACTTGCCTCTCTATTTTCGACCAGGGATGAGTAAGAGGTCATCATTCTCCAAGTGGAAGCAGGAGCTATCAAAGAGAAGACACTAATCAAGATCGCAGAAGATGACTCACCTCTCTGTAATCATCTATATATGGATCCCTAATCATAGAGATCCAGAGGCTGGAATTTTGTATCTTATAGAGAAGTGTTGTTGGTTTTCTGGTGTACTTTCATAGTGTTGGGTGATCTCATCTTTGCTTGAGGTGAAGAAGGGCTTCCTAGCTGGAGGATGATGCTGGGTCAGAGCACATGGTTGTAATCCTCTTGCTACTTTTCATCTTAATAAAGCTATTCTTGTTTCCTTCCATATTCTTTTGTACTTGTTTATATACGCATTTATATGGTTAATACACATCTGATCTTGTATTATTTATGAATTTAGACCTTTTTTTCTTCGATAGTAGTATGTTGTTATGATTCCACAGGGAAGCTGGGTAGACAAAGAAGAAGCAGTGAAGTTCTTTAAGAAGGATAGGAAATTAAGCGCAAGACTAAGGTTGGTCTTCTTGGTTCTCCTCTTGTCTATTTTCATAAAAGAAAACAATAGTAGACTTTGATTGTTTGTTTCTAAGATAGCCACCCGTCTTAGTGGGAATAACAGCATCCGAGTGGACACTATTCCTGGATAACAACAAGGACTTAATCAAACAAGGATTACCAATACAAGAGGTAGGCCCTTATCCATTCTAAATCTAAGGGAACTTATGTCATATTGTCTTATTTGTAGCTAGATCCTCTCCCCTGGGCTAGAGGGATTATCTTTGTTTGCAAAGAGAATCTTCCTACTCCACAAATTGGTGATTCCAGTGGGGAAATACATCTCCTTTTCATCACTGTGTTTTTCCTACTTTTGTGCCTATTTTGTTTATTTATTGTCTTCTAGAACTGTATTGACATGTTTGAAGGCATACAAACACTAGCCCACCCTCTGATGTGTTAATATTGGCCCTGTGTGATGTTCCTTTTTATTTTTTCTTTGAATCCCTCGATCAGTGCTAGTTTTAGCCAAACAATCACGCTGATCCCCGATCAGCGCTAGTTTTAGCGAAACAGTCCCGTTGATCCCCAATCAGTGCTAGTTTCAACCGAATAGTCATGCCGATCAACACCAGGTTTAGCTTGATAGTCGCACCTAACTCCTTTTCAGCACTGGTTTCAGCTAAAAAGTTGTGTTGGTTTTTGAGTTAAGAAAAATCATAGTTTCTCCCATTCTAGTGCTAGTGTGTCTTGATCCACAAACTTTCTTCTTTCGCCCAGAAGTGACTACGATGCTTTGTTTGCTGGGTTTGATTGATTGATTGGCTTGAAGTTTCATTGCTTTATTTTTTGAGTTTTTTGGATGGTTTATATGACTCCAAGGCATCCAGGTCAATTACCGTATAGCTGTTTGTTTACTCATTGTGTCAAGTTTCTGATTTGCTGCTTCATTTAATTCATCTTTTAGTCGCAACATTTTCATTGCTTCATTTTCAATTGAATGAGTGAAAGAGTCTCATTTGTACTCTTATTTTGAGTGTCTCTTTTTTCTTTCCGAGCATATATTACATTGCTTGGTTTGTCGATTAAAGCATTTATGCGTTTGGTTTGTTCGATTCAGGGAAGAAGTCGCTTTTAGTTTCATTTATCATGCTTTGGATTTGATCGATGCTTGTTTTTTGGGAATTGTGAAAATTTTCATTCAAGTGCTTTATGTGAAATATTCATTTTTCATTTTATGAAAAGAAGACATTCTAGTTTACTTAAGAGAAAATATTGCATTAGTAGCATTATTGAGAAGCTAGAATTAGATCACCATAGGCATGATAAATTAAACATATGTTTTTTGTTGTTAAAGGAAGATTAAGTGCATTTAGGACATGTAATAGTAAAATATTTCATTCTTTGGTTGTTGTGTTGATTGTGTGGTCTCTATCTCTCAATTAATGTAAACTTTCATCCAAGACAAAGATTTCTTGTCTCATATCGATGCATATAATATTTTTTCAGATGACAATGGTAGGTTCTCGGAATTGAAACCTAATTCAAGATCAACCGTTAAAATTTATTCAATTAACCTAAGGAATCATTGAAACTTATATCTTACATTTAGAGGTCTAGGATAGAGACATGTTCTAGCATCTTTAAATGTAGCAACTGTCATTGTCTTTGACATTAGACAATGCTAGTATGGACTTGTGCTCCCCATACCATTACGTATATAAAGGGATACCTCACTAGGTTTTCAATCCTTTATCCATAGGGAGCTGAGTCTGCCACCTAGTAAACGTGATACACTGAACACAACATTCAGGGAGATTTCCTGCTCATAATTTTTGGTTTACTAGGAGGTATTCTGTAGTTCAAAGTTACCTGGTAATCCTGTCTTGCCTATATTACCCTCAGCAGTCATTTTGGTATTTTTGACTCTTTAAATATAAAAGATCATCAAGCACCTATGCTTTTAAGCTCATTCAAACCAAAAGTGACTAGAGTCATCTTTTCCTTGTTCTCGACTCTTAAAATATGAAAAGGCAAACTTTTCTTTCAGTTTCCTAAAGTTAAATACCCACAAAATATTCTTAGTTAAAGTTATCTTCCTTAGTGATTCTTTAGGGTCAATTCCAATGGCAACATTTCCAGAGTCTACCAGTCAAGGATTCTCCTAAGATGAGAATCCTGGTCCTTTTCCTTCTTTTGGAAATGTTTGTGCTCCTTATATGGAAACGTTGTCCCTCCCTAGGTTAACCATTGGTTTACCTATCTGGTTGTTTTCAATGTCAGTGGTCTGAATCGTCTCAACTCTTACCCAGACATATCCTTCATTTGAACCACATCACAATGATTCTAAGGTTGACCTCTCACCTTCTTCCCCTATTTCTTCACCGTCTACTTCTACCTTGTCTGTTGAAAGTTTGAAATCAAGTAACCAGGAGGCTAAGAAGAAGAAGAAGAATAAGGAGTCAGATAAGTGAGAGGCCAACCGTGCAACTATTGTTCCAAATGCACTTCGATCGACAAACCTTCTGATATTAAGTGGAAGGTAAGAAAACCCTTGCAGGTTATGTAATGGTGACCATCTCCTTCGCAACTGTCCTGGTATTCCTAGAGTCTTAGAGGCATGGTCTCAAAATCTGGATCAACCATCCCCATCGACCTTTGGAGATCATGTTGATGCTACACCCTCAGCTATCAATGGTAAGAAGAAGGTAAATTAAATTCCCCTATAGGTTATGTGAAGGAGAGAATCTTCTTCACCTTTGTCCTCTTATGGATAAAGCTTCCAAAGTTTTGGAAAAGCCTACAGCTCCTCAACCCCAACTTCATGTTAGTTATCATAGACTTTCTTCTAACCCTCCCCTAGTTGGTAAAGAGATTGAATTGTATTCATCTCTTGCCCATCCTAATATTCCTGAGCGTGACCCTCTTCTATCTATTCCTAACCAAAAATTGGACAGAAAGTGTATCAACCTGGATCCCCCTTCAATCGTCACTCTATTCCTGAAGAGAATGGTGATCATACTATTCATGCTCTTCTCATCTCCTCATTTTCTCATGAATCAAAGAGTGGCCCTCCTATCCCAGTTGTTCAAGAGAGTCCTTCTCCTATTCTTGTAAAGCATGGGGGAAATCTTATGATACCCCCACCAAGTAGTTATGTTGTTTTTTTTTATTGGATTTCATTAACGACATTCCACCTCCCATCATATGTGCCTTTCTAGATTATAGTACAAGCATATAATATGGTAGTACATGGTGCTCTATTAGACGAAGGCTTGTCTATTAACATCATGTCTTCTACTACTTGGCAAGCTTTGGGAACTCCACAGCTTGTTCATGTCACCTAGAATATGTTGGCTTTCAATGGAGGAGCTAGTCAACATTTAGGGATCCTTCTAAAGTTCCCTATTACTTTGGGAGGAAAGATCGTCTATATAGACATAATGGTAGTCCAAGGTTCCTTAGACTTCTATATTCTCCTTGGGTGCAACTATCTTGTTTCTTCACTCTTCCATGTGGTTTGTTTTCCACACAAAGGTAGAATAGTGACCATTGATCAATTATCATTCATCGATCACCAGATGGCTCCAATCCTACTGTCATCCCCTATTGGTTCTCATTTGCAAGTAGTACCCACTCTTCCATAGGTCAATTATGTGGCTACTCGTTCTATCTCCACATCTAGTGATGATCATGTTGATGGAATAGTACATTATGTATTGGGGGCATTGGAACTCGATCTGTCATTTATACCAGTTGACATGTGTTCCTCCTAGAGCTTAGTTTTCCCATCCAGTGAGGACCTCCTAAGGGCCATGTTATCATATGGTCCACGATCAACTATTGTGAGGATAGTTTTTTCTTGTATCAACCTAGCTAAAAAATGAAAGAGATTGCAAGGATAGTTCTTTTTCTGTGTCAAACTCATTAAAAAATGAAACATCGTGCGAGGATAGTTTGTTCATGTATCAACCTTGTTAAAAAATGAAACTGATTCTGAGGATAGTTTGTTCCTATATCAACCTCGTTAAAAAATGAAACAAAGTGTCGAAGCATTATTCGTAGTCTTGTGTTAAGCTCCTTAAAAAATAAAACAAGGAGTCTTAAGGATAGTTCTTTTACTGTGTCAACCTTGTTAAAAAATGAAAAAACTCCCTTTTCCAAATCGAGTGTTTGATTAAGATCTCGAAAAAATCCAATTGAGTCTTTCCTTGATCTCGAAAGTGAAACTTCATTCGATTGACCTTTTGTCATCCTAATGTCTACTTCGGTGAATGAAATGAAGTTTGGGGGGCATGTACCTTGGCTCTCAACATGCTGGGGGAATGCCTTGTTTTCATCCAAGCATAGTTTTTCATTTCAAGCTTGTGTAAACATGAAACTAAATCCAAGCGTAGTTTTTCATTTCTAGATTATGTAAACATGAAACCAAATTGAAGCATAGCTCCGCGTGGTTCAGGCTTGTATAAAAATGAGCCCATCTCCATTTTAACCCTTGTGATTTCCATTTTTATAAGCCCCTCCCATTAGATAAGCCTTGGTTTTTTCTCCATTCCATCAACACCATCTCTTTAGCTTATCATTCACTTTCACTTGGTTGCTTTACCCTCTCTTGAGGAACTACAACAATGAGTGGTTTTACTAGCCAAACTCTTGACATCTTAATTTTTGAGCAGTTCCACCATAGCTGGAACTAGTTGCTACCCTTTATACCGCTCGTTCCTCCACGATGAATCACCTTTAAGCTCTTTTCTCACTCATAAAAAATGAAAATATTTCTGAGTATTTTTCCTTTTTAGACTCGTTAAAGCAAATAAAAGTAGGGAGTCATCTGTGAGCTCTTTTCTAACTCTCAAAATTTGAAAATATTGTCGAGCTCTTATTGTTTTGAACTCATTAAAGGCTATGAAACATCATTTAACCAGTAAATGTTTACCCCTTTTTCGGGCTAGGATAAAACTATTTACAAAAAAGTTATACCTTAGTCAAACATGACTAGGAGGTTCTCTTGAATATTGTTTTCTACCTTTCCGGGTTTGAGAGACAAATTTACGAAAAGGGACCCTTGGAGATTTCTTTTCTGTGTCTTTTTCTATCTCTCTAAACAAGAAAAATATTTTGAGTTTCACCTTTGTCAGACTCGTTAAAAGATTAAATGACATAGGACTTGTCATTATGACGAGACCAAGCTTATCCTTCCTAGGACTCACTCAAATTTACTAGGTAGGATCCATCCAAACGATGGGCTTATATTCCAAGCATATCCCATCCCCTTCAACCATGTGTTTCAAAAATAATTAGGGTACTTGCTAGAAATGGTAGGGGAAATTGGATGTATTCACCAGTTGTATTCTTCACTTGAGGTAACGTGTCACTCTTGAACATTAACACTCATTTGTTGTTTGTGTTGGGTTTTGGGACATCGTCACTTTGTCACTTTGCTTCCTGGGTTTTTGTTATCCATTGTAACCTATCATTTTATCTCTGCCATCTCACCTTCACCTTTTATCCTATGATGTAAAATGATGCTAGATTCTAGAAACATGTCATCCACATGTTCAAGAGAAGTCTTATTCCTTGTACATTGTGTAATCGTATGTCACATTCTTGGAGTACTCTCATTCATTGTGTTTCTTGTTTCATGTCGATGATGAAGGATGCATTATGACCTTCCTTTGACAGATCACTTCCTGTTGACTTCAGCTCATTATCTAGGAAGTTGATCTAGAAACTCCTTTCCAGTACCTTAGAGCTTGCATGCCTCAATAGCAAGTTATTCACACCTGATGTAAGGTTCTCATCATTGGCCATCGATCGAGTGATTTCATAGGTTTTCGACTTCAGTTACTTATTCACACTTCATGAATTGTACTGATAGTACCTTGAGAGCCATCGACATTATTGGTGGTTTCTCTCGCACTTGTTAACGGTTCACATCATTGGTCAGTAATCAAGTGATTTTCTAGCATGTTCAACTCTAGCATGCCTATTCACATGTTAGAATTTGTACTTTAATTCGGTTGTGTTGGAGCGCAAGACCCTGGGCTTAGATCACAAAAGCCTAGGTTGTGAGGAGTGATGAGTCTCACGAATATATACATGATTCTTTTGACGGATGACTGTGACCATGCCGTGGGTATCATTTTGATCCTACTCAGTTGAATGGGCATGACCATACAGTGGGTATTTTCATTTTGATCCTCTCTATGTAGATGGTTGTCCCCATGTTGTGGATCTATTTCATATGATCCCTTCAGTGGGATGGTTGTGTCCATGCTGAGGATCCATGCAGATGATCCTTTTCTTGATGGGTAACTATGCCTATAACATGAATTCATATATTGTTTTATTCCTCTCATGTTTATCAGGCATGACTATTAGATTTTAGATATGTATAGGTGTGTTTGAGTTGCAGGTTTTTCGATGTTGGTATTCCAAGTCCTCGCTCCGTCTTAAAGAATTCCAACCATCACTCTCAGCTTTGAATTCATGCTTTAGAGGTCATCTATTACACAGTAATTTGTCACTCTCCTGTCACTCCCCATTCCTGATTTGCAAGAACCCTAGTAGTGACTACTGTGTTATACTTTCACCATGAAACCTATGCTATTGCATCCTTTGAAGTTTGAAGAAAGTAGTCCCCACTCCCTTCAAAACATTTCTAGAGAATCCTTCTTAAAACCTAGTTTTTAAGACCATCGCTCTTTCCTAGTGTCTCACCCCTGCCGATGGTAGAGTTTTATGTTGTTGCTTACACCGATCGATGCTACTGCTATCCCAATACCTGCACTAGTCTACTTCTGGATTGTTTTTATAAAAGGAAACGAAGTTTCACGTCTAGAAACTTCTAGTGGCAATGTGTTGGATGTTCATTTGTTTGGGTAAGGGCCGAGAAATCCATATAAGGTTCTTTGCCCCTTAAAAGTGGACCTTCTGAAGGATATAAGGACTTCTTCCCGCTTGACTAGATCTCATTCTTATCCTCCTTTCCCTATATAAACCACTTCCTCTTACCCTTTTTGGTTACAGTACAACACATAGTGAAAGTGGTGGAGAGGTAGAACCAATTGCAAAATTTTGAAATCTTTAGCTTTTGATAGAATAGGATTATTCTTAGATGATAAAAGACTAGTCTTTGGTAGCTAAAGAATGAGGAGGGAGAGTTAGAGCTTGGAAGCCATTTCATGTCAAGCTAGAGGAGGAAAAGAGTGTTGAAAAGGCTGTAGTGGGACTTGGATACCACAACAGAGATCTCCAACATCAAGGCTTTGGTTGTATTTATCTTTGAATTTTATTTTAATACAACTTATGGTTTATTTCCTATATCGAGTGTAACATTACATTTGATAGTTGAGAACTCCTAAACCTTTTAAGTAGATTGGATTGGATTTTATGCTATCAGGTTTGTTGTTGTTTTTTTCATGTTTTTTTTAGGTACTTCAATGAAAGGAACGAAAGGAAGCTAGAGCAAGGAAGCCAGATCACCATCAAGTGGATTAATGTTAGGCCCTCTTATTAGATTCTAATCTAAGGAAATTTACATTACATTGTCTTGCTTATGGCTAGACCCACTCTCTTCTGCTAGAGGGATGGTATTTGTCTGCAGAGAGGATATTCCTACACCACACTTTCCCTATAAGAAATTGTACCTTTCTTACCAAGAAAGAAAGTCTTATCTCTCTAACTCTTCGAGGAAAGCGATTATTAGGGTCACTCCACATTATTTCATTGACTTATCTTTCATCGGTGACTCCATAATATACTGGGTATCCTACCATCAGTGAAAGTCTGTAAATAGAAGGGAGCCTTAGCTAAGTTGACAGTGGGCTAAGTCTCCATTTGTTACCCTTGGCCTATCATTTCTCCTTTAGGGATCTGCTTTAGGTCCTCTACTAGTTTGAGTGGTAATAAGAATCAAATAATTTTACGTTTAAATGTTAATGATATTTATAAAAGTAAAGTGATGATGTAATATTGATGTATATTTCCAACATTTTTTTAAACATTCGGCATCATATTATTGTGTATTTACCAGAGGGGTAGTCAAAACACTAACATATTTTTAATCTTCCCATTACTTACAAAGCTAAAAATTGTTACCTTTTTTTATAAGAAAACATTATTACTTAGGCATGTTCCCCCTCCTTCAAATAAACAACATAAAAATTGATTAACATGTAGAACATTTCATAGCTTATAATAAAATATTTACTCGAAAAGTTCCATTTATTTGAAGTGTTAGTTCAGTTGGAATCAATTAAAGATACATCTAATGTTTGGGTTAATAGGACTAGTACATATTTAGATTGATAGAATTTCCTTGCCTACTATAATAGTTTTAGTATATTTAAAACTAATATAACAAGTTGCCAATATTCCCTATTAATAATTCCATTCTTGACATTTTTGTAGTTGCTCACTCCCCTAATTTGAGTTTGTGGCTTCTATCTATCAAATTAAGGGGAACATTATTGCGCGCTCTATTATTTTCATAATCCTGTGGCCTGACCTAACTTTTTTTCTCTCTTCGTCTTGAGTTCAGTTCAATTATTAATGGATATTTATAAGTGTTCCTTGATTTTATTGATATTTTAGTTTAATTGGTAGACCTAAGCCATCCATAAAAGTTGAGACTTTTATCCTTCTTTAACTTGTTTTAGGCTCCCAAAGTCTTTACCATTGGGGAGGCCACCCTCAAATTATTTTTGAGTTTTAAAACCCTTATTAGTCCCTGCCCTTCCGGGCTGGCAGGGACTATAGTAATCGATTTGTAAATCTAGCATTACTTTGGCACTGTAACCAACCAACCTGCACGATAACCAATGAACGTTATATAACTTAAAACAAAGTTCGCTGAAATGCAGCACGATATTTTATATTTTTTTATTCCTTTAACCAATCAACTGATTTTCCATCTTATTTGGCCTCAGAACGAGGCATACGGGCTCAAAAGTTAGGACAAGTACAATTGATCAAGTCATTTGACAGTTTCATGAACTAATGCTAACATAGCATTAGCATTAATCACCTAACATAAAATGTTAACAAAACTAACAAAACTTAACTTATGTACTTATGTTAAACCATAACCATTGTGGCCCTGCCGTGTCAACATTGCCTGCCGTGTTGAACAATCCCTGCAGTGCGGTGTCAAAACCGTAATTTGCATGAGAACAACGGCCTGCCTTAAAATGATCTCTGTTAAGATCAAGTTGGAATCATGAAGTTCTGTGGCCTGCAGGATCGTACTGTTCCTGCCGCTATCTGCTGTGGGTGGAGAAGCTGGTCCAGTCCAGGCTCACACTGTGCCTGCCCCTATCTGCTGTGGGTGGAGAAGCTGGGCCAGTCCAGGATCACACTCTTCCTCTTCTACAGACAGAGAGGTCAAACCTGCACAGGTGATGATTTTAGTCCTGCAATAAAATCTAGATTAATCTAGAATAGAATCATCTTAATCTATGCATAAGAGACTCAAATTTGTCATCTAGAATAGAATCATCTTAATATTTCTTCCCTTTCTTCTGCTTACATGAAAGTATAATGATGACCTAGGTTACGGTATTGAAATCTCAGAAGACGTCGTTGGGCCATACCTTTTCTACGAGGCCCATGGGATGAGCAGATTTTATGCACATTCACAATGTTTATATATATTGTCATTGCTTATATATATATGCACACTACCAGCAAGAATATCTATATGAAAAAAGGAAATATTCAGAAAACAGAGGCAAAACTGAAGCTCGAAGGTTGCTCTGGGAAGCCCATACAATTTACAAACCCATACAATTTGCAAACAGGAAAATGCAAAGCTGCAATATTTATTATTGCCTTTGTGCAGGAGTTTGGCTTATTGCCACTCGAAGTGGCCACGACAGTTGGACTCTTAAGAAGCATAAACTACCTGAAAGTTATTGCTGCGGTGGTCGACAAATTGGAAACTGTCTGGAAATCTCACGAGGCAGTAATGATCGGTAAGGGTATTAACACACAATACTTTCAAATGCAGGATGAGCTCACAGATTGTTTCCGCCAACTTGATGCCCTAAAGATAATTTTTTTTTGCGATCTTGATTTGCGGAAATTTGAATTTTCAATCTCATGATTTATTTTAAATTGCTAATTGAACTGATATGTGATTGTTTTTTACTTTAATTTCTATAAACATAGAAAATCTTTATACTTATTGCTTAAATTATGTTTATTGATGAAAAGTAAGAAAAATTTCTGTAAAAAACAGATTATTAGAATTTTGTTCAGTGTGGTTTGGTTTACTATCAAGACCAGATGAACGACACTGGATAATTAAAAACACATCTGCAATACTTTGACCAGAAATTTTATATTTTCCATAATATAAATCACAAAGCTAAATTTAATTATAGTTATTTTTCAAATTACAATATGTAAATCTTATGTATGTAGAATATAAATTCTATAGTGAAGGATGCAAAAGAGAATTTAACGCAGAGAGCGCAGGCACTACAGAGGATTATGGATGAATTATGCCTACAGGCAGCGAATAATACTTTTGCAGCAAGTTCCAACCATGCGGTTCACAGTGAGTCTGGATCCAATGACATTGGTCCTTCGGGAATGGAGAAAAGGCCTGTAAATTCTATATATTTTTCTAAGTCTTCTCCAGATTCTACTGACAGAATTATAGAGCAGCTGGAGAAAGACCCAATGGGACGTTTATTCCAACCAATCAACCAATCGAGCTCTATGCAATCAATCAAGATCTGTGCAGGCAGAGTTCAGTGCAAATGTTCAAGCTCTGTCCAGACACATTTCAAAATAGACAAAAGTTCAGTGTACGCACATTTCAAGACATTGTCAAGCTCTGTCTAGACAATAGTTCCATATGAACAGAAACTAGGCTTTTTTTCCATTTTTATGGAAATATGATTGCATCAAAACCCTAAGACCCTAAATAACCGATTTCCTACACAGACATTCATGGTTTAAGCTCAAATAAACAATATTTAGCATGATAGCTTACCCGAACTGAGTAAAAGGACTTGAATAAACTTATTGTCTCCATTTTCTTTACAGATTTTCAGGATGCCGAAGAAACCTGCCAGCAATGGCGAATATGCAGTTAGCTCTTCTGTTGACTGAACCTCACCTGTTCACGGCGGTAGCTTACGACCTCGATACAAACCTTCCCCCTTCACACAGTAAAAAGGTTGCGATGGTTAACTTTGCTCCTGGGTGCGGATCTCGCCAGTGTGGGTCTGGATCACGAAGGTCTGGGTCTCGATCTGGCACTGATGGAAATGCAGAAATTGCGATTTGGTCTGCATGCAATGTTGATAAACAAGCACGTGGCTTGCATGCACGTGGCTTGCGTGGCTTTTTTGTGAGACTCTATAGAACTCTATCGGAGATATTCATGTAATTTTACTTAAGTTTCGTGCATCCTTCTGGATTATTTTGTTTGAATTAACTCATATAGATATTCAATGTATGTTACATAACAATACGTTACATCACATGTTGTGTGTATTATTGCTTGATAATTAGTTATACAAAATGTTTAGTTGGTTTTTGCTTTGTCATAGGCATTATTACTAGCGCCTATATGAGTTACGTGTATTCATTACTCTATATTCGAACTCCCAATATATTTACATTAAATCATGACAGGAGATAAGGCTCTGCTAATTGGTTTACAATGTTTCGTTCCCTACATGTGCGAAACGTCAGTAATAAATCCAGTGGCCAATCTTAAAAGAAGCAATTATCCAAACATGCCGTAATTTTAATAGCTAATCTAAATATTCTCACCATAAGCTCGGGGATTATCTATAAGCTTGCTGAAGAAATCATAACCATCCGCAAAGACAAAGTTAGCTCCTAGTAGTTTTGAATTTAGATCCGTGATGAGTTCTTTCATAGCCACATTAAACTTGACGGCATATTCGTTGAGATTCTTTTGGCAACCTCCATCTGTTGTCAGCACCCGCTGCAGTGGAATGCATCTGACGGGTCCCAATCCTGTGAAGAGCAACTTGCGCATGCCTAAATAGTGTAGCGTCTGCGCCATTTTATATGTCAATGTCAAGATTGATAACAACAGGAGCATTGATAATGATAGGTCTCAAATTTAGGGCGTTCGAAAAACTTACCGTTATTTGTTGGTGCAATGTAGAGGCAAGATATTCTATGAAACCATCGGGAGTGTATGTCCCGGAGTCAGCCAGCACTGGGAGCAAATAATTATTGATGTAGTCGTTGCTTCCAATGGACATTAAATAGATGGATTGATTAAAGAACTTCTCCGCCTGGTCATGCCCGATTTTCTTGGCTATAGTTATCTTAGTTCCTTGAAACATCTCTATTTGCCTCCACAGACACAGTCGCTGAATCTATAACTCCAAAGTAGTTAACAGATCTAACTGAAAACTAGATCCTCCAATAAGCACAAGAAATACTTCATGAACATCGATCGTCCAGATAAATGTTCTCATATTAACTAACATGCCCAAATTTATTTATGCAAGATGAGTCTCAGCTCTCTGTTAACACGCCCTGGTTTCTTTGTGCAAGATCACTCTCGGCTCTCTGCTGTCCAGATCTTGACATTCATGAAAGGATACTTCTTGGCAATGGGATTTAATGCATTTCCTTGCTTTCACGCCTACGCATCCAAGAAAAGGAAAAAACTGGCCTGGACATTCCGAAAATTGTCAGCTTAACTTGCCAAGAGCTTAATTCTGGTTTTGCAGTTGCTTTAGCAACTCTGTTCTCTGCAGAAGTCTTCAATGCAGGTGCAGGTCCAGGTGCATTGTCAAATTTACATCAAATCTAATGGTCCCATGGCAGTTGAAGGCATTTTCTTTCTCATGAGTAGCAACTCCGTTCTCTGCAGAAGTCTTCAATGCAGGTGCAGGTGCAGGTGCATTGTCAGGCTGAGCAACACCTGGGGCAGATTTAAACAGATTCGGCATGGTTAAAGCTATAATTTCTCTGCACTGAAATTGCTGAACTGCAATAATGGTCTGAGATCTCATGGCAGGGACTCGCTGCCATGCAGCCCACCTTGTTTATTAATCAAGTGCATGCATATGTTGATTACTTCAAAAAAAATTATATGTGAACATAATTTGCAAAAAGTTCAATGTCAACCCCTTCCACTAACCATTAAGTGGGCTCCATGCTAGCTACGTATCACCTCCTCGCAATCTATTTATTTATAATTTCTATTAAAGTATTTCTATAATCTATTGTGACTATTACTACTCAAATCCTTGGGAATTTAACAAAACAATATGCATTTTATAAGTTTAATGCCTCAACTGAATTGTTTGTGATAGCCTAAACTTTCCAACCATATTTTATATCTTGCTTTCCTTTAAATTCAATCATCACTCCCCTCACATATGTGAACCTAGTTATAAATTAGTAATTGTAATAATTATTAATAGTTATAATAATAATATAAATTTGAATAAATCTTATAATTGTACTAAATGTAATAATATTGATTAATTTTCACTACAGTTATGGGTGGAATTTTTTATGCAATAATGATGATGCTATATTTGTTTTAGAATCATATTGTACGACACTAACACAACACATACTTTTCCATAACATCAAAAAATATGACATTGCTACAACGCTAAGATAATGTAACATAGATGTAAATATATGTTTTTTTTTTATTTGTGTGTCATGATAGTCAATGTTATTTTGAAACTAAAATAACAGAAAGATCATATATAAAAGAAATAAAATTACAAAATAAACTTTTGCATCACTTTCACTAAACATTTATCATTTTGAAATGATGGTTTGGGGTAGAGATTCTTAGAGATGAAAGAGGTTAGTGGGGGTACAATTAAGTGAGGGAGATAAGTGCGAAATATTTAGATCTCTTGAATCCACGGATAAATTTTTCATCATTTTTCTACTTCTTTTATTTTTCTTTCTGAATTCACATATTTAAAACGAAATTAAATTTGGGTTTTCGAAATGGGAATGGTGTTTTAGAGATGGCAGATAATTTTTTTCGTTTTGATGTTGAATTTGTCTTTTTTTTAAGGGTATAATTTTAGAATAAAATGAGATTTGGGTTTTCTTATTTTTTTTTTTCAACCTCTTACTTATTAGAAAAAGTGTGAGGTGTAAAATAGGTCTCAAAACAAAAATGTGTAACAAAAATCAACTTTTTAAGAATCAATAGGATTCAAGATGACGATGTCAACTTTTTAAGAACCAATAGGATTCAAGATGAGCATGATAGTGAACCATCATCATATCATTAAAAAGATACCGTATTAGTCCTAATGGAACTTGTACATGGATCATTTATCTCCAATTTATGGTAACTTTGTTAATTATGGTTGGTATTATGACTTCACCATTACGAATTTCCATGAAAACCCATTAGAGTAAATTAGGGGATTAAAACTTTCCTCGTAAAATAAAACTAGTAAAATCATATGCCATGTTATGTGACTATGCATATCTAACAACATGTCAAAATAGAAGTGTTACCTAGTAAATATTCATATATAGTATATCATTAAAAATAGTTGTCAAGTGAGTTGAATTAGTGTAGAGAAGTGAAAAGAGTTAAAAATAATAATCAAATCTCTTGATTCCTATGCACAAGATATAAATGATGTAGTCTCAAAACATTTAAGTTTATATCATATTGTATGTATACTAATTTAGAATGCATTAAATATACAACTATTTTTTTATATATTAAATAACAAAGTTAAAAATCATAACATAACATTAGTAATAAATAAGTTAGTACTTATAAATAAATTATATAATTTACAATTTATTATTATGTATTTTATAAAGTTATTTTCAATATTTAACTTAGAATGACATATATATAGTTTCCCCGAGGGGTTAAACCTTATCTTTGTCACCCAGAGCTTAAGGCTAAGTGGTAGAGAAGGCCACTTAGTCAGTCATTCAATTTTTATCCACGATTCATTAAGTTCCCCATTGATTATCACATTAATTCAGCCTTAGTCATCATACACCAGATCCTACTCGACTCATTGGTTCATAATGGAATTACATAATTACTTGGAGAGGTTTATCACAACTCTAGATGAAACTGGAATGATAGACAACCTATGTTATTCCTCTAATTTGTCTTTATTTTTAGTGTGTCATCCAACAAGGCATTCGTTAGAGTAAGTGATCAATTTTATTTCATCTATGTAGGGATGGTGTGCTTGTAACACTAATGCTCTCTTCCCCTTCTCCAATTGCACCACCTCATTTCATATTTTGATACTCTCGGGAATGAAGGGTCAATCTCGAAATTTTATTAGGAATGGAGAGTCAATCTCAAAATTTTATTAGTGTTTGGCCACCTACAACCTCCCATGCTCACAAAGTGGATCTGGAATCTTAGTTGGCCTCCCATTTTCACCATCATGATTTGGCCTTCTTGGCAGGTTCTCTGCTTCTTCACAATTTTTCAGGCTTCATTAGTCCAGTCTTTTCCTCAAGGTATTTACCTTCTGAACCTTATGTGGCTTCGATCCTCGACTTTGTTGCTCGGCTCCTTTTCATTGGTCACGGTCCTAGAGGTGATTAAAGCTAATTGGAGTCTTCCTTATCCTTTCCTTGTTACAATATTCACAGTGCTGGTAAATTCAGGTTGGTTGGCATGGGTTCACGGTGTTCACCAACTGATGGGCCTCATCATTCGGTAACTATATGGACCTTAATACACCTCAAAGCGTATTTAAATCAACTCTTCTCATAATTCCTTACATATTTTGATTATATTTTGCTTAATTATATGAGTAAAAGTGAGATGTTATGCCTACTGGACTAATGTGCATTGATTGTAGGGTTTTGTGAAAAAATCAAGGCAATTTTGGCTAATTAAGGGCAGAAATGTGAATGAGACAAGGATGAGAGATTGTAGGAGATAGATCATCCTCATTTACTCCTCACTCATTCGAATATTCCTCCATCAAATCAGACTAGCTCGGAGTTGTAGGCAGTCGAGCTAGTGACAGTTAAAGAGCCAGTTCATCTTGAGTTTGGATTCGAGCCTCCCTAGATTTAAGGAAGTCATGTAGAATTCAGTTGTATAAATAAGGGGGCCTAGAGCCCCATTAGGATTCTAATTTTTGGATGTAAAAGCACTAAGAATTTTTTAAGTTCATGACTTGTGGAAGACATTGTTATGTAATTTTCTGATTTGATAATGAGAATGAGCATTTCCTTGATCCAACACTGAGTTGACTCAAATGTATAAATATATTTGGTTAGGGACCAACACTAGCAGCAAAGGATACTTTTCTTGTATTTGTATGCTTAGTTTATTTCATAGGTTAACGTTTGAATTGTCTTTAGCATTATTTCGTTGCAAGTAGTTGTGGATTTAATTAGTTTGCCTCCATTTGTGCATTACTTCAGCATTAGCATAGGAAGATAAAGGAATATCAAAAAGTTAATAGTATGTAGCTTTGGCCTCACTCCTCCCTTTAGGGACCATGGTTTGAGGAAAGAACTCCAGTGGAGCGCTAAAAAGGTAGAATTCTGATTTCTCATGGAATCGTTTCAGGGTTTTCTGTTGCTTAGGCCATATTTTACTAGTTTTAAGAATAAGATTTAATTGTAATTTTTTATGTATTCAGACTTGCTCTATATCTCCTAAAGGTTTCATATTATTCTGCATGTTTTCCCATGCATGAAATATGCAACTAGATAATGAAATTTTGTTTTTCTTTAGTTAATTGAATTTTTTTTGTTTGACATGATTTATGGATAAACGTTAGTGGTTGATGCAATGTAGGAGTTTCAGTAGTATAGAGAGATTTCATTACTAGCACCCCCATCATAGCCTCATCCATCTATGATTATCACTTTTTCCACTAAGTCCCTTCACCAAATTCATCATTCCATAAGAATACTTCTCCAATCTAGTTGAGCAAATCCAACCATATGAACAACTCTATTTTGAGCTCTGAAGGAGTCCTAGCCACTCCTTTGCCTCATTTCTCTCACCACTCACCTTCCCTAAGCCCTACACCACCTTCCAAAATCCCTCCTCCTCCTCTCAGCTCTATCCTGTAGGAATACAGGGGATCTTGTAGGAGCATTACAACATCCTATAGGAGGCATTAGGACATCCTGTAGGTTGACCTGTAGTGGCTTGTTTTGAGGCTGAATTGTGGAAAAAGCACCTAGGAAGATAGGAGAAGACCCCTACTTTCCTCCCAAGCCATCTGACCATTCACCATCATCCCTAATCGACCTGCCACATCACAAAGAGAAGTTAACATTCACACTTTCACACAAAAAGATAAAAAGGAAAAAGAGTTATTTTGTTCATTTACGTGCACAACAGTAGAATGTTTGGATGTTTCAAATTGCATGCCTAGGATAGTAGGATTACGCACATGTTAACTTAGAATTCTTTTGAATCAAAGCCTCTTAGCAGTTAGTTATATGGATGGTGTGTTTAAGCATTTGATTTTAGTCCTTTCCTTACTACATTAGACAAGAGTTCATTTAGTGTAAATTTCCCTTTCTCCTCATTGGTAATCAAGCTTCTTCTTAATCAATAGAAGGCTGGTTTGAGAAACCATAGTGGTCTATCACCATATTAGCAGTGACAAAGAGTGGGCCCATTGCATCTACTTGTGTATACAACACTGTCACATCTGTTTGTATGAACCTTGGGCTAATAAAGTAAAGTTGGTAGCCCCAGGAGTTGCAACATTCTTGTTGCAATACTAGTGCTCATCATTTTTTGGCGTTGTTTTCGGGGAGGTGTTTGAGTAATATGTGACTTCTGCTTTCTTTCTTCCATTTATTATCTCTAAAATTCTTCTATTAGCTTTATTTCTGCAAAAGTAATTGTAAGTTAGTTTTCTTTCTTTTCCATTTTGCAAGTGATATTTCATTCAAGCAGTTACTTTTCATTCAGTTTGTGATTTCAATTCTAAAATTAGTCTCAAAGCTTGAAAAAACACAAAACAAGACAAAAACACCTCTTTCATGTCTCATAGGAATAGGGATAATGTAGGAAAATTTCTACCAAATATCCCCACCACTTCAAACAACCAACCTACCCTCTTCTTCGGTGGCTATGAATTGGATGACCCCTTAGGTGAATAACCAGAGATATGTGAAGAGCCTAAAAGGGGAGGAAAAGAAGGAGAACCCATTCCAACTGACCTAATGGCTGAGAATAGAAATAACAGAGGAGATAGAGAAATAATTGAGGGTGCCTTTCCCATCAGAGAAACCAATGGGGATACCAAGATGAAAAACATAAGCCCCTATGCTCTTCCTCATTTCCATGGCTTGACCTTAGAAGATCCAGACACTTTAGTTTTTGAGTTTGTCGTCATATGTAGAACTTATGATTACACCATTGATGAGAAGAAGTTGAAACTATTCCCATCCACTCTCAAGGACGCAACTCTACACTAGTTCATGGGTTTAATGGGGAATAGCATCACAATATGGCCTCAGATCTAGAAAACCTTTAACAACAAGTATCGAGACAACTACAGGTCCAAAGACACTAAGGAATAATTTTTTAGGATGACCTTAGGGCATGATGAATCCCTAGAGGATTATGAAGAAATATTCTAGCTTAGCTACAAAAGGACTAGGTGTACACTTGATCTTGAGTCACTGAAGCTAGTCCTACTCAGAGGGGTAAGGGAAGATCTTCTGGAAACCCTAAATTTGCTAGAAAGAGGTGACATCTACCAGCTACCCTATGAAGATATCAATATTGTCTTTAGGAATCATTCTAGGGTAACTAGGAAAAAGGGTATGGTTAGTCAACCAATGGCCAACCCATCCTCTTCCAAAACATCCATCAAAGGTTAAATTCAAGATATGCTCGAAGATTTCAAGAGTGAAATGCTACAAACCCTTTCCCTATAGATGGACAATATACACATCAAGAGAAACAAAGAGGAACTAGAGAGAGAATTAGCTATTTTCTACCCTAGATGCATAAGGAGGCACCATAGGAATGAATGTCGATTAAATATGATTGAAATCTACTCAGTTTGTGAAGAAAACAACTCCATGGACAAGTGCCCTTCTCTCCATGGACTAAAAGCTGCATATTAGGGAACTGAAGGGGTGATTGAATAGCTCTAATACATAAACAAAAGGAGAGGTCATGGGCCTCGGCCATACCAGTAGGGCATGAAAGGGTCATCCCATGCATATTATAACCCTAACCAGAACACATCCATTCCCTCTTGCAGACTCCCTGCTCATCCCTCCTGGTCTAGAAATCCTACTTGGTATTTTGCACCTCAGTACCATTCCCAATGAACCAGTCAGTCATTTCAGCCATATGCTCTGCCACAACCTCAGTGGAATGTAACACTTGAGGGGTGGAGGCCCCCATACAACAATTCTTCGGCTTTATTACCTTCACCATGTAATCAACCACAAATTTTACACCCTTCTCCACCTAAACAACTGCATATGTTTGCCCAGTCAAATCTGAACCAGAAAAATATATAGGCACACTAGGTGTATAGTGGAGAAACATCCTACCCTACTAATGTTGTGAAGATATAGGAAATCAACCTGAGATCTGGGAGAGTAGTCTCGGACAACCAACCTCCACCTCCACCTAGGGAGAGTGATAAGGAAAGAGAGGAAAGCATGCCTAAAGTGAATCCACCACCATTTTCTGTGACATTAACTCATCCAGCCCAGCCTACCCCAGAAGAGAATGAAATTCTGGGTGAATTGAACAATATGTGTCAAAATTCCACTTCTCCAAGCCATCAAGGATGTACCTATTTACAACAAGTTGATTAAAGAAAAGAATTTCAAACATCTAGGGAGGTGAAAAAGAGACACCCCTACCATTAATGTCATTCCACAGTTGTTTGACTTAATGTTGGGGCAGGTAATTTGCCAAAAGTATTTGGACCCTGGAAGCCTTGTAGTAGATGTGCACATCAATGGCCACATTCTCCCACATACTTTGATTGATATTGGGGCTGTCATTAATGTAATGGCTAAGGACACCATGCTCAAGCTCAATATCCAGGGTTCATTAAGAAAGACCACAACAGTCTTGCAACTTGCAGACCATTCCACAGTGACACCTGAGGGGATTGTTGAGGATGTGATGATCTCCATTGACTCTTGAGAGTACCCTGTAGACTTCCTAGTTCTCGAACCTAAGGCCAAGCTTACTGGTTATCCTCTCATACTTGGGAGGCCTTGGTTAGCCACTGTTAATGCCTACATTAGCTGCAGGGCTGGAAATATGACTATAAAAAATGGGCATCTGTCCAGGCAGTTAGTCTTCTACCCTCCTTCTCAGCCATCTCTAGAACATGAATAATATTTGTGGCTAGAAAAGGAGAGAGAAGATGAATTCTACTCATCCCAACTCTATACCTTAGAAACATGTGTGGGAGGAGGACAACCAGATGAAGATGATTTTATTGAAAACATACTCCAAAGCCAAACTCCCAACACATTGTCCTTAGAAGAAGAAGTAAAGGAAACAAAGAGAAAACACATCACATCTACTTGTGTATATCACACTGTCACCTCCAAGCTTGTATGAACCCTGGGTTGATAAAATAAAGTTGTTAGCCCTAGGAGTTTCAACATTCTTGTTACAATACTGGTGCTTATCACCAATTTAGGTATAAGGGAAATTACGATTAAAGGTTTGGCTCCATATTATTGGTCATAGGTCTAGGGATCATTAAAGGTAGTTCTTTGTCTCATGATATTTTCATCCTTCAAAGTGACTACAAATTTAGGGTGGTGGGTAATGGCTCATGCTGTAAGCAATTTTAGGTTAGCATGAAATTATGGCTCATGGCTTGGGGTTTGTGGCTCATGTGCATTGATATTTTCTCCTTAAGGGTTCATGGTTCGTGGCACCTTCAAGACTTGTGGCTACTGCATGGTCTGTGGCTACTCAACTATTACATCGGTCTGTGGACCTTGGTCACTGGAGAGCAAGCAATGCAGTTCTTCCAGGTTATACCATGATCTAATACTATGTTTTAATTTAATATGGGTAGCCTCTTCCAATATTGGCTCAATTCATAGGGCTTTATAGACTAGAGCCAACATCTATGTAACTGATTGGAGTGTAGAATGGGCCCTGGCCATTTTTTCTTTTTGTCTACTGAGTTTATGAAGTGACACACATGTAATATTAAGCAAGTTAATCTATGTTATTGGGTTAGTTTCCCTATGGGTAGGTTAGTATTGTAGAGAGAGATCTCTTGTAATGCTTTTCCTCAATAATAAAAAGTCAAACTTTACATAGGAAAAGGATGGAAAGATAGATATAGACAGTAGTTTTTCTTTGTAATTTAGTACCATATAGACTTATAATACATAGTAAAGTGTACAATTCGATCGTAATATGCCTAGCTTCGAAAGAAGGCTATACGATAGTATACTGGAATTATTCAAATATGTGTCTATCCCACTCTTGGGGTTAAGATTAGTTCAGAAAAATAAAAATGAAAATAAAAAAAGGATATCCTAACAACTATTTCCTCTGGCCCCTTAATTATGACATCTAAATCATAGATGACATTCTTATTTAGACATCATTATTAATATATCATGTTAATGTTATGACTATAGTTAACCATATCCAAGTCGCTAATTCACAGTGTTGGATTCATTTTTACCAATGGTGTGATTTTTCTTATATAAGAACATTAACCAAGATCACCCATTTCCTCCATGGGGCACTCTATTCAAACGTAATAGCATGTGATGAACCTCTTTATATTGTTGGTTTATTGGGGCCTGACCCAAGTTCATAGTTGATTTAGCCAAACAAATCCCAGTACTACTGGCCATTTCGGCAAAAGTTTGTGGAGGGTAGAATGAGGTCTCACTCGGAGTAGTATGGGAGGGTGCTAGAACAAGGTTTCCACACCCTGGAGATGTTTGATGAGTTCAAGTGGTCTGCAATTTGACCCTACACACAAGTCACTACGTGCACTTTCCCTTACCTCAGAGCCTAATATACTGCCTTCACGCAGCCCTACTGAGGGGTTGAAAGTCACGCTCTACATTATTACCCAAGACCTCAAAGGCATTCCAATGTTAGTTAATTAACTTTTCCTACTTGAGTGCTTTAAGTATACTTAACAATATAAACCCTTTATATAGGTGCACGCGGTAAATAAATAGTATATTTGCAAATCATATCAAACATGCATTAACCCAAGAACAGATACATAGAATTGTGATAAAACTTCTCTTTATTAATTACCTCGGTTACAGACTTAACTCTACCCTATGCACTCAGTTGCAGGGGTCCGTGCACTCAACTGTGGACTACTAGGCCTCTACACACTCAGTTGCAGAGCCTTCTCCTACTCTACGACCCAAAGACACAATTTACACTTGTGAATCAATCCCTTAGACTTGTTACTCTCCTTTATCCTTATCTATCTTTTACACTTAAAGCCTCGCTCTATTTATACAATCCCATGGTTCGTGGAACATGGTGGTGAGCAGCAGTATTTCAGCAATAATGCTGCAACTCCTAAGCTTCCTACTTTACTTTTATCAACCCGATAGTTTGTAACAAACTTGGAAGCAACAGTGCTGTATGCATAAGTATTAGTTCTTACTGTAGGTTGTCACTTGGTCAGCTGGTGCAAGATCACTAGGAGCTCAAGCCAACTTATATGGATTACAGAAGAAACTTTATATGTGATAAAAGAAAGGAAAGCTTACTCTACAGAGGTTACTCTACTTGCAGAAAGGAAGACTGAAATGTGAAGCAAACCTAGCAGACCCTACTTAACCAACTAACCCTACTTTTGTAGAAAGCACTATGAAAACCATGAAATGAAGGCCATTACCTATTCTAGGAAGTAAACAACATCTATTCAAGCTATTTCTAAAAGGAAATGAGGAAAAAACAACTTTTTGGATTTTTATATATTTTTATATGAAATTATCATGCATGTAATTTATTTGTTTGTGAATGTGGCAGTGATTAGGTGGTGATGGATGGCAGTTTTGGGACTTGAGAGGATGTAGGAAGGTGTGGATAGGTCTTAGGAGGTCTCAAAAGGCCTTCTGGAGGCTTTTCCAAAAATCGGACTTCAAACAGAAGCCTACAAGAAAATCTACAGGAGGATGCAGGGGATCTACAGGAGGTCTACAAGAGGTCTACAAGAGGATGCTAAGAGTAGTTTTGAAGGTTTTGAAGGTGTACGAGTGGGTGGAAAGGGTATCTAAAGGTTGGGATGATGTGTTACGGTGCCTAGGGTTCACAAAGAATTATTAGGAGAGGGAGAGGTGGTTGGATTTGTAAAAGGAAAGAGAGGAAAATCTATGGAAAAGTACAAAAAACTAAGGAAGATTTGTGGTGGACTTTGGGGGATCTGTGGGGCATAGATCAAGGAGAGAATGTGGTGGCTGATAGGCTAACTTCATGGGAGAATAGATTTGCTATAAGAGAACTAAAAATCAAACAAGGAGATTAAGCAAGCAAGGAAATTAAGTACATCAAAAAGCAGAATTTTTGCATCAATGTAAACTATGATCTATGGAAGAAAATGTTGATAACCATTGCATGAAAGAAAAGCATGAAAGAATATTGTTGCAAACAAGGAAATGAGCATTGTGAAAAAGTTATGAAGCAAAGCAAGCTAAACTATGAACCAATTAGAAAGCTGCAAACACTAGAAGTCCTATGAAGGAGGAAAATCTGTGTTTTTGGGGTAGAAAAAGGGTCTTTGCCTTATATCATTGTCCCAAAGGGAGGAAGAGAGGCCAAGGCATTGCCACTAGCCTTTCGGATCTTTTCTTTATCACTACTTAACCTGCTATTGAAAACACAAATGGAAGCAAACTACTGAATCATCAAAAACAACCTGTTCTTAACCCTAAAAGAAATATATCTAGCGGTAACCTAATCTACAAAATGAAATGAAACATACAAATACAAGAAAAGAGGAGCTTGGCTGCCTGGATTAGGCCCTAACCCAAGAGATTCAGCCCTCTGAGGTAACTTAGTGCTAACTCAAAAAGGATTCCATCTTTGTTCTCAAAACAACAACAAGGTTACATGAACTGTCAAGATAATAAGCTCGAAGTTGAGCAAAGTTACATAAACAATACTACGACAAAAATTCAACAAAAACTTGACCAACTCCCTAATGATGCCCTAGGCCTATCTACTTATACAACTGACGCTCCCAACAACTTCCTTAAAACCAGGGAGGCTTGGCTCCTAAAACTTGAGATAAACAGAAGTTATCCTCCACGTGCTCGGCTACCTCCTAGTCCATTGATTTGGCTATTTGTGCTCCAAGCTACATGAAGGAGCATTCAAAGTGGGGAGTAATAAATGAGGGGGATACCCTCCTATAAACCATCTCCTTTGTCCACTTTGAATTATTGCTGCCAACTATCCATTAAATCTTTGACTTTGTCTTCAAAATTCAACAAAAATCTACATTAAACACATATTAGACTCCATGGCATCATAACCAACCCAAATCACTCCATAAGAATAAATATAATAAAAAAACATGCAATAAGCTAAGAGAATGGTTGATTAAACTAAGTTAGGAGGCAAAATGAGCCCATATACTTACTCATTTATGGGGCTCATCATCGCCCTACTACTAAAGTTGTTGCTCATCCTCTAGGCAACGTAGTCCATCTCCTGATCTTTGATGGCCTTGTTGGCGTCCCTGACATCCCATGCTTCTGATGTTAGCTCCTCTTCCTTGTCATGGAATCCTGCCTTTTTGTCTACCTCTTCCCATTGTTGTTTCTCTTCTTCCTCTTTTCTGCCTTCTAGCATGCCTAGCAGCAGTGGGGGACTCAATTTGAGGCCAATCCAATTGACCTTCAAACTCTGCATGGAGCTCTTATATAGTGGCACTCTCCTTAATGCTTCTTTCATCTTTGTTGGGCAGTGATACTCCCTGATCTGCAAACTATGTGGTAAGGTGTTCCACCTCCTCATACAAGCATGAATATAGTCATCCCCAAGTAACCTTTCCATATCCTCAAAATGTGCTATGGTTTGAGATTGATCACTGATATATTTAGGGGAAATTTGGGGATTGTTTGCAAGTAGGTTATGTGTGTTGATGAGGGCCATGGGATCTGATGGCTTAGCTGTGATCATTAAGGGCTCATTCTACTCCTTTATCATCAACTTTCTTATTTCTGCTGCCATTAACTCCTCATGATTCATCCATGAGTCCATGACCATTAGTTGTAGGTCTCCTAGCCTAGCATTAGGGTCCCACACATTCATGTCTGTGAGGGCCATGTTGTGCAAATAGAATTCTACAATTTTTACCTTGCCTTCTGAAGAGCGTTGGTCACATAGGTCCATGAACTGTCTATAATCTTAAAAAGGCATTGTGCCTCTCTGTGCCAATGTCTTTATCTAAAAGTGTAGCCATTGGTCCTTGATGTATAATCCATATGATTTTGTTGGTGTTATACAATGCAGTGCCTCCATGGACCAGTTGGCCATGCATGCTAGTTATGTCTCCCTCTCTTGCAATTGTCTTATAAGTAATGCATTTTTTGTTTCCAAGTGAGTTCTTGTGATTGCATCTCTATGTATTACAACTCTTAACTCATTTCCCATTTCTCTAAGATTGTTCTCCATGTGGTCAATATCCTCTACTCCCTTGGATTTGGCAATTTGCATCCACCTATGGCTCCTTATTCTTTCTTTCTCCAACACAAAGAATAGTGGAATCGCAAATGTTTGTGGAATTATCCTTCCTCCTTCAAGGAGGTGGTAATCAGAGGCATGGCTGGGTTTGGGATCAGGTTCTTGTGGCTCCGTAGCTTCCTTGTTCCCCTTTGGCTATTCTTCTACCCTTTTCTCAATTTTCTTGGTCTCCTATAGCTTTGACAAGGTCTCTTGTAGAATAGTTTGTGCCTCCTGTAGAAGTATTTTTGAGTCTTGTGGTTGTTCTTTCCTTCTAGGTGGAAGATCTAGGAGTCCCTCTTTCATATGTGATAGGGATTTTTAGATGGAGATTCTTCCCCTTTGGCAATGGGTGAATATTCAAATATAATGGGCACTGCTAAAGATGGTTGTGGTTTTCCTGTTTTTATCCTTGTGCTCTTCCTGGTCTTGAAATACATGGAGACCTACCTTTTTCTTTTCCCTTTTGGTTTAATTGGAGTGCTCAGGGTAGTGAGGGTAGCTGCTACCTCTCTTTCTAAGGTCTTGTTGAAGGCCCCGAAAATTGGGTCGACAACAAGGGGGATACCCACTCGGTCCGGACCTTGGTTGGCAGCTCCTTATCCATTTGGTGCAGCGGGTCCAACTAGGGATATCGCACCAATTTCCCAATTCAGTGTGTGTGTGTGAGAAAGATGGGTGTCTCTGTTCTAAGTGGAATACTTCTATCTAATCTAATCTAATTCTATGCTATTGTATTCTAATAAACAGAAAAACATCGAAATTTATGCTAACCCGGGGTGTGATCTTTCTTCTATGCGATCTAAAAATATTTCAAACAATAACTAGTAATAAAGATCATTCAGCTATCATAAGAAAAGAATTCGATAAAGATGAACTACATATGAAGTTATACGAAACAATTGTGAAAAACTTATCGCATAAATGAGTTATTCATACACTAAACATACACAAATAGTTATCACCGTACAAAAGTGCTAAATGATAACTCAGAAATCCATGCTGCAATATATAAACAACTGAAAACTGAATATCACTTTAACGCATAAGAAGAAATGGTTAAGAGATAAAAGTACCATTTATAAGTAGTCCTACTCATGAGCTTCAAGCGACAATTGATTTATCTCTCCTTTATTTAACATCCACTAAGAGTAGAGAAGTGCAACATCAGTAGCAAATATCAAATGCAAATATCAAATAAACCCTGTTCCATTCATTCTCCAAAACCTTCTTTGAGGGTGAAAAAGTGCATGTTCTGAGGACAAATGTTTGATAAATTTTTGGACCCTTCTCTAAATGCATAAGGGTTTAAATACTACTGACTAATTCTAAAAATAAATTATTACAAAAATAAAGGATGCGGTTTAAATGACCGTCGTCTTTTCAGGAAAATAAAACGAAATTAAAACTAAAATTAAACTATTTCTGTGCTTGATCTTTGAAATCACATGTATGCAGCATCTATTTAAGGAGAGTTGGGTGGCTGACTTTTGCTTTCAACTGGGCTAAGAAAACAAAATCTATGAGAGCTGGCACCATTTTTTTGGTTACATTTATAATGCACTTAATAGTCATCCATTGGTTATGTGGCTTCACCAAGTATGTCCAGTAACAATCCCAATCTAACTTACTTAGCCTTTGGATTACTTTGGCCTTTTCTTGATCTCTCTGTTTCCAATCTGCTTCTAGATGTTGAGCATTTGGTAAGTACCCTGGAGTGGTCTCTGCGATCAAATTTGCCCTGTGTAAATTTTCATTTACACAATCAATAAGTCTACTGGCCGTCGTGGCTGCTCCTTCTGCTGCTTGTTATGCCCCTCTGATTTGCTCGTCCCATTTGTTAAAGAGCATTTCCTTGTGATTTTAATTAATTCTTGGTGCACTTGCTCTTTTGCCCTCATCCGTCTCTTGCCACGCCAAATATTCAGTCACTCGTTTATGAATCAGATTGTAGTCACTTTGCAAGTCTACCACTTGATTAGTGGTTTTATCACTGATTTCACAATAATGACTCCACTGTGATATCTTTTGGCCCAACGATTCTTGCTACTGTAGTAATTGCTCATTCAGGGAAATGGACTCTGTGATGAATTCTTTGAGCTTAGGGTCGTCCTTGTGCATCTCTCTCAAATCCTGTAGCTGTTTTCCTTTCTCATCCAAACTTTTCTGATAGCTTATCTGCATCTGCTGAAAGTCCTGTTGCAACTTTTCAAGCTGTTTTTGTGCTTCATTATTGGCATGGGCTTGTTGCAATTGTTGTTGCAGTGCTTGTATCTGCTCTTCCCTTTCTTTTAGCAGTTTTTGTATCTTAGATGCTTTGTCGATAGTAGCGGAGGCGTATGCTCCTGTGATCTGAGATAGTTTGGTGAGATTTTCAATGGGATTCCTTGTGGGATCTTTCCACAAGACGTCCAATTGTTCTGTGTTTTGAGAGAGTGCTTTCCAATTTCCTTTTCTTTCTCTATTTTCTTACTACTGCTTTATGCTGTGGGCTATAAAATACATCTAGGGGAGGGATTTCTTCTACTTTTAGTACAAGCTCCGAGGATGGAGAAATAGGGATACGCTCCACATCCGAGGCTTCACTAACTATTCCTATGACTATTTCCTTTATTATTTGTACATCGCTGACATTTGCCTTCATGGTTTCTCCTTCAAGATTGATCAAGTCATTGAAGGTTTCCCATTCTTTGTCTAATTCAGTTGTGACTAGTGGTGCTTCGATGACAAGAGGGGGAGGATTTCTTTGCAGGGAGGCAATAACCTGCTGATGTAGAAGTTCTTTTGACTGGGCAGTATCATTCACTGACCCTTCGTTCTTATCTAGTTCATTTGCGGATCTTTTAGAGTGTTTAGACACTTCTTTTCTGGATTTGGACTTAGATCCGTTGGTACTTGAACTTCCACTCAGGCTAACACTTGGAGTTGGTTCTATTGAGGGTTTTAGGCATAGCTTCTCCAAAGGAATATTGGCCAGCCTTCTTTCCCAGTATGTTTTGAACCTTTGAAATTCTTCTGGGGGTAGCTGCAGTTGGGATGTGTGCATAATTTCTTCCAATGTGTTTTTCTGCTGAAATAAATCATCAAATAAATATTTTTCTCTGGAGAATACCTTTATCTTGACTACTGTTGTAAAATTGTGGGCGACCTCACAAGGGTCAAATGGCCTTGCTATGAATTTGAATAGTTGTAAGCATGTGATATTCTTTAATTTTGCAAAGGCGTGACCTACATCGAATAGCGAGAAGTCCCCACAGGCTATAGGAAACTCTGGCCATATATCCTTCTTTTTATCTTTTAATTCTTTAGTTAGGCCTCCTTCCCCACAGGTTTGGTAGGCGATCTCTCGGGCTAAGAGTTTATCAGGGATATATGAAGGCAGGACATGAGGGGGTGCATAACTTCCAAAAACCCTAACATAAGTAAACATTTCTTCCCCGAACCATCTTACGACAGTGAGGATGTCTACTTCTGCTTCAGGCAAGCATCTCAGAGGGTCTTTATCATACAAAATTCTATACAAAGGCAACATAACTCCATGATAAATTTGGTAGAAGTATGGAACGAACTGAGAGTCCCATAACTCTTTATGATAAACATGAATGGGTAGACGGTCTTGTGTTGTCCACTTCCAACCCATAACAGGAAACTTAGAAACATAACATATTGCATCCATTATATACGCAGAAAGGTAAAAGGGAGGATAAATTCTCTGAGCCGTAGCTCTTTTGGACTGGTAATTTCCAATGGCTATGGCCAGGTTATCAGACAAAATTCTGGGCCAATCTACAATGGTGGCATTTGTGGCAGCATCCAATAATGGAAGCCACTCGCATGCGAATTTGTTAATATCTGGAATTCCAAATATTCTACAGAGCATGGCAGCAGCAAAGCAGTATGGACAGGTAAGGGAACCAATATTGTACATACTGTGTTTGTCTTTCTTCAGCGGCTCATCTCTCCTAGACCAATGTTTGGTAGTTTCTACCAGGTCTGGATTTTCTTTTACAAATTTCTCTGTAAACTGTCTATTGTAGATTGCCTCTGGCTCTGGTAGATGATAGATAAGCTTTAAATCCTGTGCAGTGAATGAACCAATGAGTCCTTAGCAGTGAACTTTGAACTGTCTATTTTTTATTTCTGCGGTATCCAATATCCATTTGACCATGTCCGTGTATGGGAGGATTCTTGGCCTTGCTCCTATCTGATGTAAGAATGAGCAAGCTAGCTCTTCGAGGGATGCTTCAGAAGAGATTTGTGAGCCTGCGACAGCTATAACCTCCATTACTCTAGGATTCTCCTCTTCGAGTATGTTATACATGCCTTCCCACATAGCTATTCCCGCATCTCTGTTGCAAGTCGTGTCTGTATACAAAGGCGCCATTTTCTCTTCTTTGGAGCTTGGGGCTTTGTTTTTCTTTCCCATTTTAGCCTGCGTATTGTTTTGTATAGTCCTCAGCTCTTCGTCCCTGCAATTCACAAGTGAGGTGAAATTGAATGACAAGGAAGGGTGATGGGAAAGTTTTAAATGCCACAGACATACCAAATATACCAACTTACGTGAAATGTTCTTTGAAGAGCACGCACCCATATTCTATTAATAACTGATAGCTAACTCTTTTATTAGCATTTAAAGCGCATAACCATGTGTCAGCTTATGGAAACTACTTTTCTTGAATAACTAGCCAGAAAGATTTGCGATTTTGCGATTTTGCGATTTGCTACCACAACATTGCAGATCGCAAAATCGCAATATCACAATATCGCAATATCGCAATATCGCAGATCGCAGGAATATTATGTATGACAAATTTTTTGTTAACTTGTTCCTTGCGAGATGCGATCTTGCGATCGGTGTCATCACATATCAGAAGATTTTTTGAAGTGTTTTAAGTAATTTATGCTGAATGCGATGCGATATTTTGTCATTATCGTTATCTTGTGAATATTGGGATTGTGTTTGTGAGGTGGCATCCCGCTATTTTCTTGCGATGTGATTTCCCTTGATAAGATAATTTTTACCTTATCATAAACTTAGATTCTAAGAGTTTCCAAGGGGGCTTCCTAAGCTTATGATGGTAACCTTATTTGTGAAAAAGAAATGTAAATGCTACTTTAACTTCTTTGGATTTAATAACTAAGGGTCCCCCCTTATTTAGTATTAAAAATAATACTAAATAAGGGGGGGGTTGTTGGTGGCCACAACAGGTCTCATGAGACACTTCTATATTTTCTGCTTCTTTCCCTCCTTCTATCTTTTCCTCTATCTTTGTTTGCTCTGTTTCTTCCTTTCCTGCCTCTTCATCCATCTCCTCTCTTATCTTCTTTTCTTCCCCCTCCTTCTCTTGTCCTGCAGAGTCATCAGTTGCTTCACCTTCTCCCCCTTTCTGCTGTTCTTCCTCATTGTTAGAAGGACTGATATCATATGTGAGGGCCTTTATGTCATCTTCTGCTGTCATGTTCCTGAATATTTCCCATCCTATGGGGATTGTGAAGGTATGGAGGGCCTCTTCCACCAAAATTTTGATCAGCCCATGGTGAGCCAGCTGATATGGACTCCCTACCTTAAACCTAATGCTGGAGTCTATGAGAGATTGCAGGAGGAAATAGGCGATGTTGAGTTTCTGGGGTGTTGGAGTGTCCATGCCATATCTCAGCTCATGGAGGAGTCTAAAACAATAGCCATAGACTATGCTATACCTTCCCTAACAGGAAATATATTTGATGATTTGGTAACTGACCTCATCCCAAGGGTAGGGTATGCTTGTCCTTCTAATTCCATTTTTGTCTTCTACAAGATGTTCATTGTTTTGGAAGATGTTTTTCTTGGCAGCTTGTCCAATTGGTTTTTCATCTTTGCTCCAGGGTAATCCAAGAGGAAGGGTGGTAACCCTATTGATAAATTTTGGGGTTATTTTCATGGAGAGACCTCTAAAAGTAATAGTGACATGGGTCCTTGAGTGAGGGACTAAAGAGAGGGCAAACTCCTGAGCCACTTCTTCATCAAACCCTCCAAATTTCACAAAAAATGGCATCCAATTTGCTCTGGTGAATATGACTACTACTTGGGGGTGGTCATGGAGCCTACTTGAATTTTTGGGCTCCTTCCTCATAAATCCCCCTATCATTGTGCTTGTACGCCTTTTGAACACCCAAGGTAGAGATGGAGATAAGAATTTTGAAGAAAACAGTAAAACAGGAGAAAACTGTGTTTTTTAAAGAAAACAGGGAGAAAATTTTTATGGAATTCCTCTTTTTCTATGGACTCAATTCCTCCTTAAAAATTTTTCATTACTTGCACATATTGATCATCAAGGTGGGTATGCACAGAACCTGCCTCCTAAAGCCAAAAATTGAGCAAAAAACCTGTGTTTTCTCCTTGAAAATAGCTTACTGCCCCTCATGTAGAACTGCCTGTAGGTGTTCCTGTATAACCTGTAGGTGCTCCTGTAGAATGTCGATAGTAGGAGGATGGATGAAGGCAATGGAGAACGATGGTTTAGAGGCTGTTGTGGTGAAAAAGAGCTTGCTACAGCTAAGTGGACGAGGATAGAATGAAAGAAAGGGTGGTGAACGAGTTTCAAGGAGTACTTATTTCTTCATTTAGATATTTCTAGTGATGGGGTGAGTTGGCAAAAATGTACATTGCCATATTTGGACTGTTAGTTCCCACTTGCCTTGTCATCATGTCGTTTTCCTGCAATTGCCTCTCATCATTTCATTGGAGTTTGCAAACCCTGCACTACTTGTCCTTGGGATCTCTCTCTGAGTTGACCATGCGCACGTCTGGTGGCATCTTCGGATGAGTGCAGTCAACTGCATGAGGGTGTCTAGTTAACTGGCCAACTTTTCTCATTCAACCCTAACAATCTCATTCAATTATGAATATTTTCCAATTAGACAGATGCAAAAGAGAAGAGGGTTAGTCACTTACTTGTGAGTCGAATGTACGTGTTGTTAGGTATTTTGGTTCCTTTTGCTGCATGCTTGTATTTCAGTGGTTGCATGCCTGTATTTCCTTTGCTACATGCTATCTACTTTCTAATGTGTAGTTGTTTGCTTTTTGCAGGTATCCTCTGGCTGGATCTAAGCTGCATATGTCTCCTTCAATCCCATGGTTTCACTTCTTTTGCTGCCATGGCTTGATTTTAATGGGATCAACCGCTACCAGCATTCCTACAGGAGATGTTGTAGATGCCTCTCCCTTTAAAAATTTATCTAATTTTTCTGTGTTGGGAGCTGTGAGGATGTGGCTAGAGACACTGATGGAGATGGAGAGGTGTTGGATAAGCTGCATGTGATATTTGAGGTGTTGCTACCTTTCTTTCTGTTTTTTTCTAAAAACTAGTTTCTGTGTTTTTCTATGACAGGAAGGGAAAAAATGATGATCATGATGTGATGAAGGTGTTGAAATGATGGCAAGGAGGTTTGAAGACTATAGGAGGGTTTAGAGGTTCTTCATGAAGCTTCCCTATCCCTCAAACTACCTTTTGTATCCATTTCTAGCTCTCTATAATTCCTATAGGAGCCTACTGTAGAAAACACAATTTTTTAAAAAGAAGCATAGTGGGGTGAAATAAATGCCAGAAATGATGGAGAAAAGTGTGGAGAAGATGAGATGGGTGCTGGTATTAATGTTAGGGTCCCCTTGGCACCTTCTTCTACTCCCTTTATTCCTCCTACAAACCTGCAAAGCAACAAAGAAATTCTCAGTTTTTTTTTTAAAACAACTAGGGTGCCTCAGATAGGTTTTCACCCTAATTGCCTACCCTGGGTGCCTCCAAGGGAGGTTTTCACTCAGGGATGTTATTTTTCTCTTTTTGTTTTTTTTTTCATCACTGGGATACCTCAGAAGAGGTTTTCAACCCAATGATGGGATTCAAGCACCTCATGCAAGTTTTCACTTGAGTCCTTATTATTTTTTCTCTTATTTTTCATTTTTTTCTCCTACCCTACCCTACTTGGAAAACAAAATCACTTTCAAGTATAATAATACTTCCAATGGAGCCATGTGCACATCAAGATGATAGACAAAATGTTGTGGAGGATTGAAATAAATGCTTTGACATGTACTTGGATTTCAGAGACCAAGTGATTTGACTTTGAAGGGATCAAGCATAGTTGAGAAACAGAGTGATGTTCCAACTTAGTGACTTTCTGGAACCATATTTCAATATAGTAGTGATGTCCTTGATCCTTTGGTTTATTTGGATCATTATTCATTTCTTCTTCTACCATGACCTTCACATCTTCCTCTTTTTTTTGTTTCTTCTCTTGAATACATGGATAATTTGATGGTAACCATGAGGGAGCTCTCTTGATCTTTGATTTTGATGTTTTCTCTTCATCAAGTGCAGCCCATGGTTCTTTGATCTTCTCTTTTGAATCTTCTTTTTATGGATGTGGCCCTTCAATGATATCAATATAATCTCTTTTTCGCAATACTTTTCCTGAGCTATGGTGAATATCATTGAGCTCAAGAGGAGTTGTTTGGAAGTGTTGTACCTTAGCATCTTAAATGGGTTGAGCTACTTCAATGTCTGGGTTTGGGAATGGTGGTACAAGTAGTCAAGTGGGAGTGTATATTTAATATGGACGTGGATGGGGTTGTGGTTGGGCAAGTGGTGGAGGCAGAATAGCGGGAAGAGAGATGTATTAGGGCCTCGACCCCTGATGAGATGCATTCCACTGAGGTTGCGACTGAGAATAGGATTGGAATGAATAGGTGGCTAGTTGGGCATGATATGGAGATGTGAAGGACCAAGGAGGATGTGTGGACTAGGAAGAATGAGTAAGGGGGCCCCAAGAAGGTATGGATGTGACTTGATTGGGGTTGTGGTATGCCTGAAATGTCCCTTGCATCCCCTGCTGATATGGTCTAGGTCCATGCAGCCTCCATTGGTTTATGTAATAGATCTGTTGAGTGGCTCCCTCAGCCCCTTGATATACAGCTTTAAGTCCGGGAAAGGAAGGGCACTTATCTATAGAATAATTTTCTTCATAGATTGAATAAACCTCTATAGAGTTCAATGGGCACTCATTCCTAGGATGCCTCCTGGTGCATCTAGGGAAAAAAATGGCCAGAGGCCTCTCTGCTTCCTCTTTTTTCCTTTCGATATGTAAGGTTTCCGTTTGTATGGAAAGAATCAGTAGCATCTCACTCTTGATGTCTTCCAACATGTTTTTATTTTCACCTTTAATGGATGAGTTGGAAGAAAAGGTACTGCCCCCAACATTTCTATTCTCATCCATTGGGTCTAGAGAAATGTTTTCTTCTTCTTCTGCCCCTGTAGGTTCTTCAAATATATCTGGATGTTCACCTAAGGGTTCTTCTTGATCATTGCCACCGAAGAAGAGAGAAGGTTGGCTACGTGATGTAGTGGGGATGTTGGGCAATAATTTTCCTGAATTATCTCTATTCCTATGAGGCATGAAAGGAAATCTTTTTAGTTGGTTTTTGTTTTTTCACTGATTGTACCTGCAAAACTGAAATTGATTGAACAAACAAATTGCAACTAACTGAAATGAACTTGTTGAAGTGAAATTGCAGAACTGAAGAGGAAAGCAAAATGAAATGTAGAACTGAAAGAAAAAAAATGAATAATCTACTTTTACTGAAAGGGAAATTGCAGAATTGAAGAGGAAAACAAATGAAATGTAGAGACTGAAAGAAACAACTATTCTACTTTTGCTGAAATAAAATTTTCAGAATTGAAAAGGAAAGCAAGGAAATGCAAAAACTGAAAGAAACAACTATTCTACTTTTGCCGAAACAAAATTTGCAGAAATTAAGAGTAAAGCAAGGAAATACAGAAACAGAAAGAAACAACTATTCTACTTTTGCTGAAATAAACTACTTAGTAGAATGTTGCGATAGAAAATAGAAGAAAGTAGTAATCACAAAATACTCTAATGCTTTCGTAGCAATGGCACCAAAAAGTGGTGAGCACTAGTATTGCAACAATAATGTTGCAATTCCTGGGATTCCTACTTTACTTTTATCAACCCGGTAGTTTGTAACAAACTTGGAAGCGACGGTGTTGTATGAACAAGTACTAGTTCTTATTGTAGGCTGCCACTTGGTCAGCTGGCACAAGATCACTAAGAGCTCAATCCAACTTCTATGGATTCCATAAGAAGCTTTATATGTGATGAAAGAAAGGAAAGCTTAATCTACGGAGGCTACTCTACTTGCAGAAAGGAAGACTGAAATGTGAAGCAAACCTAGCAGACCCTACTTAACCAGCTAATCCTACTTTTGTAGAAAACACTATGAAAACCATGAAATGAATGCCATTACCTATTCTAGGAAGTAAACAACATCTATTCAAGCTATTTGTAGAAGGAAATGAGGAAAAAACATATTTTCAGATTTTTATGTAATTTTATATGAAATTGTCATGCATGTAATTTGTTTGTTTGTGAATGTGGAAGCTAGTAGGTGGCGATGGAGGGTGGTTTTTGGACTTGAGAGGATGTAGGAAGGTGCGGATGGGTCCTAGGAGGTGTTAGGAGGCCATCTAGAGGCTTTTCCTACAATCAAACTTGAAACGGAAGCCTACAGGAAAATCTACAAGAGGATGCAGGGGATCTACAGGAGGTCTGCAAGAGCTCTACAAGAGGATGTCGAGAGCATTTTTGAAGGTTTTGAAGGTCTGAAAGTGGTTGGAAAGGGTATTTGAAGGCTGGGATGATGTGTTCAGGTGCCTAGGGTTCACAAAGAATTATTAGGAGAGGGAGAGATGGTTGGATTTGTTCAAGGAAAGAGAGGAAAATCTATGGAAAAGTGCATAAAACTAAGCTAGGTTTGTGGTGGACTTTGCATGACCTATGGGGCATAGATGAAGGAGAGAATGTGGTCGCTAATAGGCTAACTTTATTTGAGAAGAGGTTTGTTGTAAGAGAACTAAAAATCGAAGAAGGAGATTAAGCAAGAAAGGAAATTAAGTACATCAAAAAACATAATTTTTGCATGAAAGTAAACTATGATCTATGGAAGAGAATGCTGATAACCATTGCATGAAAGAAAATCCTGAAAGAAGACTATTGCAAATAAGGAAATGAGCATGATGAAGAAGTTTTGAAGAAAATCAAGCTAAACTATGAACCAGTTAGAAAGTTGCAAACACTAGAAGTCCTACGAAGGAGGAAAATCTGTGTTTTTGGGGCAGCAAGAGGTGTTTTGCCTCAAATATGTCCCAAGGGGAGGAAGAGAGGCCAAGGCACTACTGCTAGCCTTTTGGATCTTTTCTTTATCACTACTTGACCTGCTATTGAAAACACAAATGGAGGCAAACTACTGAATCATCAAAAACAACCTATTCTTAACTATAAAAGAAATATATCTAGTAGCAACCTAATCTACAAACTGAAATGAAAAATAAGAATACAAGAAAAGAGGAGCTTGGCTGCCTGGATTGGGCCCTAACCCAGGAGCTTCAACACTCTGAGGTAACTCAGTGCTAACTCAAAAAGGATTCCATCTTTATTCTCAAAACAACAACAAGGTTACATGAATTGTCAAGATAATAAGCTCGAAGTTGAGCAGAGTTACATAAACAATACTATAACAAAAATTCAACAAAAATTTGACCAACTACCTAATGAGGCCCGAGGCCTATCTACTTATAGAACTGAAGCTCCCAACAAATTCCTTAAAATTAGGGATGTTTGGCTCCCAAAAATTGAGATAAACAAAAGTTATCCTCCACTTGCTCATCTACCTCCTAGTGTATTGATTTGGTTGTTTGTGCTCTGAGATGCATGAACGAGAATTCGAAGTGGGAAGTCATAAATGAGGGGGATACCCTCCTATAAATCCTCTCCTTTGTCCACTTTGAATTATTTCTACCAATTGTTCATTAAATCTTTGACTTTGTCTTCAAAATTCAACAAAATTCTGCATTAAGCACATATTAGATTCCATGGCATCATAACCAACCCAACTCACTCCATAAGCATAAATATAATTAAAAAACATGCAATAAGCTAAGAGAATGGTTGATTAAACTAAGTTAGGAGGAAAAATGAGCCCATACATGATCTGATAATCACCCTATGAGTGACATCAGTTGAAGATTTATTAAACAAAAGGTATTACAGACTCATGTGTTGGTGTGTGTTCTGTGTTACTGAAAAAATGGATCGATCAGATTGCTAATACACATACATTTTAAATGGAAAGACAATAGAGAAATACAGTAAGAAACACTAGACATAAATAGTTTTTAATAAGGAGTTCACCCGATTCTCCAGGGCTACGTCTCCAGTCCAGCTTCAACGGTGACCTTGTTTTATTGTGTCTTAAATCAGAGAAATTACAATACAGGGACTCAATGTGAGTTCTCCTGAAGCAGATTTTTCTTAGCAGGGTGGTTCTTGGACTCCCCAAGCCACTCGGAGTACAGAGAATCTTGTTCTTCCTACCAACTCTATGACCTTTGGTCTACAGTGGAAAGAGCCAACTGTGATGGTCAATCTAGATAGATTCCTCTATGGGAAGGTTTGAATCTTCAAGCTCTCTAATGATCGATGTTACCTGTGGTTAGCTCGGCTCTCTCTCTCCTCTGCTTGGCTTTACTATCCTCCGTGTTCAGTCCTCCTCTCATGGTTCGTTGTTCACTGTCTCTCTGGTTGCTTGGACTCCTCTCCAAATCCTCTCATTTTTTTTTACTGACTTTGTTCATGGCTTTAACCATTCAACCCCTATACCTGTTCGGTTCCTCTCCCACCTGCATTGAATCACCTTCTGCAGTTGTGCTTGGCGTTCCCTGTTCGAAGTCAGCACAAGCACTCAGGGAGTGCCACGTGTCCCCATCTAATTGGTGCCAGCATGCTTCGTCGGTTCGTTCCTCCGGTTATGTCATGGATATGCTCTTCCTCCACCGTGGCGGTCAACGGATTCCAAATCCTTTTAAATTGCAACTTAATTCCCTGTCGATTCTACTTCTTTCTATCAGGCATAATCTCAACCTTCCGATCTGGGATCCTCGAGATCCAACGTCATATGCACGTCAAGTGCGGTTGACTTGCTCGACTCATAGCGCGTGATCACGATGAATTTTCTGTCACCTCCACTGCCATGCGTCAATCGCTGAGTGGGATCGCTCCACTCTCCTCCAAAACCTCTTACCATTCAAGGGTACCCCAATCGATACCACCAGTTTTCTAGGGCATGGGTCCCACCTTTATCCTTTAGCACTTTTTGTCTTTCCGCCCGCGGTTCTTCGTCTCCCAACATGATTGAGTGCTTGAGGCTCCCCCATTTCGGCCCTGTTTGCCCGGCGATGCACTAATCGGGCATCAAAATTAGCTCCTTTTCTAGATCCGTGGCTCCCAGGGGCTGTTTTGACCTCCTGCGACGTCTCCATGGGCCTCGGTCAGCACACTTTGATCGAGGTCCTCGTCGTTCCGCACCAGTTTCCATGGCCACTGGTTCAGGGTGTTTTTGATGCCATTTTGGATTTCATTAAAGATTTGTTTAACTCAATACGGTTAAATTTCTTAATAGTATTTTGTGGATCCAATTCGGATCACGACCTCCCTACTGAAAAAGATTTTGGACCACCAAAAGTTGGTTTTATTAAAGCATCGATTAAGTGAGGGAACTGTTGTCTCACTTGTCCAATCTCAATCCACTTCACACTTCTCGGTTTCGAACCTTTAAGCCCAATTCTGAGGTATTCCACCTGTCCACTATGCGTCATCCTCAACTTCCAGTCCAGCACTTTGTCTTCCTACAAATCATTAAGATATTCAGGTAGCAGGTCATCAACAGAAGGTAAATGACTTTGCTCTTCAGGGTCCTCAATCATTGAAGGTTCAAACAACCTCAAGCAATCTATGTTCACGACTGAGTAGATGTGCATGTAAGCTAGTAGATCAAGGTGAAAATCATTCTCACCATGCTTCTCAAGTATCCTGAAGGGTCCATACTTGATAGGTTTTAGCTTTCTACCTTCACCTTGCATTCTGTCCTTGTTGATATACAGGCAGACTTGGTCTCCAACTTGAAAACTATGCTCCATCTGATGCTTATCATGCCTAGCCTTGTACTTAGCCTGGCTCTTTTCTATCTATTCCTGTACTGCCTAGTGGATCTCCTGGATCTGTTCAATGCGCCTAGTTGCCTTGTCCACATCACTGTGTCTATCAACTACTGTATCTTTACCAAAGACAAAATCCAAAGGAGACCTTGGTATGAAACCAAAATAGGTCTCAAAAGGAGATCTCTGTGTAGAAGAGTGTTTGGATCTATTGTATGCATGCTGCACATAGCACAAGTGCTCATCCCAAAGCATAGGATGTTTGCTGCAATATCCTCTCAGTAACTAGATCACTGTCCTGTTAACTACTTCTGTTTGGCCATCTGTTTGTGGATGAAAAAATGTGCTTTTATTTAATTTGGTGTCCATTAGTTCCCACAGATTGGACCAAAACTTCCCCACAAATCGGGTGTCTCGATCAGATACAATAGAAGTGAGTAATCGAAAATGAACCCATACATGTTCAAAGAATAACTTTACAGTTTGTTCAGCTATAATTTGTTTACCACAGGGTATCAAAATACACATTTTGCTGAACCTATCCACAACAACATATAAATAATCATGACCTTTCCTAGACTTAGGCAATCCTCCAACGAAATCCATGGAAATGCTTTCCCAAGGGTGAGAAGGGACTGGCAAGGGAGTGTACAAGCCTAGTTTTCTATTGTTGGGCTTGCTTTTAGCACACATGTCACATCCCTTTACATATCTAGAAACTATCTCACTCATTTTCGGCCAATAGCAGAACCTTTGCAGTTGTGCAACCGTTTTACTTACCCCAAAGTGACCCGATATCAGAGAAGTGTGTGCTTCCCTAATCATCTTTTCTCTCCCAGTTTGTGGAATGCAGAGTTTCCCACAATGATATAAGAGTGGGTCCTTCACATGATAGTCCAATTATTCTACTCTTTTTCCTTGACTCAAAGTTGCATATAGATATTTAAAGTCCATATACTGAGCATACTGTTCTATGTAGCTTTCATGCAGCACATAACTATGCTAAGTATGGTAGATGCATTTATAGTGGGTCTAGATAACATGTCTGCAACCTTGTTATGTATGCCCCTTTTATATCTGATGACTAAATGAAACTGTTGTAAAAACCCCATCCATCTATAATGTCTTGATTGCTGCAATTTAGTTTGGGAGTGTAGGTATTTAAGTGGCTGATGATCAGTATGTATTACTGTTTCTTTGCCCATTAAATAATGTTTTCCCTTTTTTACACTCTGAACTAATGCATACAATTCTTTATCATATGTAGGATAGTTAACTACTGTAGGATTAAAAGTCTCAGAATGATAACATATGGGTTTACCCTGCTGTGTCAAAACTTCTCCCATGGCATAGTCACTGGCATCAATTTGGATCTCAAATGGTCTTTGTAGATCTGTCATTGCTAGTACAGGTGCTGTACTAATTCTTTCTTTCAAGGTGTCAAAGGCTTTATGCTATTTTCCTCCCCACTGAAACACCTTGTTCAATCCTCTCAAAGCATGTAAGGGAACTACAATTGAGGAAAAATTTGAAATGAACTTCCTCCAATATTGTGCTACTCCTAAGAATCTTCTCACTTTTGTAGTAGACTTGGGTTTAGGCTAGTTTATGATGACTTCCACTTTAGAGGGATCTATTTTCAATTCACATCCCCCTACTATATGACACAAATAATTTAGAGAGGTTTTGCCAAATTCACATTTGGAGAGTTTAACATAAATTTTTTCTCCTTTCAAAACATCTAATGTCTGCTTAACATGCTTTAAATCTTCTTCCAACGTTTTACTAAAAATCAGGATGTCATCGAGATACACAATAACAAAATCATCAAGAAAAGGTTTGAGTACATCATTCATTAATCTCATGAAATTAGCAGGGGCATTGGTCAAGCCAAAAGGCATAACCAGCCATTCATACAATCCCTGCTTTGTTTTGAAAGTAGTCTTCCATGCATCTTGCTCTACAACTCTAACCTGATGGTATCCACTGTGCAAATCCAGCTTGGTGAAATAAACAACTCCTTTCAATTGATCTAAAAGATCATCTATGCAAGGAATGGGATAATGATTTTTAATTGTTATCTTATTCAGTGCTCGATAATCAATGCACATTCTCCACGAGCCATCTTTCTTTCTCACCAAGACGATTGGTGACCCACATGGTGATGTGCTAGGCCTGATGAACCCATTCTCGAGCAACTCCTGCACCTGCTTCTTGATTTCAACATTCTCTAAAGTAGACAACCTGTACATCCCAATGTTAGGCAAAGGTACATCTTGATACAAAATAATATCATGTACTATTCCCCTTTTGGGTGGCATACCTTTAAGTTCTTGAAATAAGACATCATACTCTGAAACAATCTTTTCTATATCAGCTTGTTGATCAGCATTACAGCCCTCAAATATTTTGGTTTTATCAGGTGTCCTTTCCTTTACAACCATCAGTAAGAACTATTTTCATGAATTTATCATTCTTTTCATCTGTCCTGAGTTTATGAGAGTATAATTATTCTTGAGCTTGTGAGCTCTTACAAAGTATTCAATTCCATCTTTAACAAGTAGATACTTGTTCTCAAATCTATAGAAAATAGCCTTTCTATCATACAAGTAAGCACTTCCTAAAACAATTCCCCATATATCCAAAGGAATTACATCTAACTCAACCTCATCTACAAATGCTGACCCAAAAGAAAACTTGAGTTTGCACTTTCTAGTCACTTGTAGTTGTGCTTTATCATTCAACCATCCTAATGGGTATGGCTTCTTATGAGGTGTAGTTGTTAATCACAATTTCTTTACAATTGCTTCATAAATTAGATTTACTTGTGAGCCACTATCAAACAAAGTATCAATCTTTTGATTTTTGGAAACAACTCGAATATGGAAAAGCTCATTTCTTTTTCTCTCATGTTCTTCATCAACAACAAATTGAGCAAAATTACTAGTAGATGCTTCAGAATTCTTACCTTTTATACATGTGGTTGCAATGATTGTTTCATCTCCCGAGTCTGACTCCAAATCTTTCTGAATAGCTGCAACAGTCTTCCTCTTCTTGCCCTCAGACTTCTTAGGTCTCAGCTCAGGATGCAGAATCCAACAATGCTCATCATCATGCCCCTCCTTTTTACAGTGAGTGCATGAAGATTTGCCTTTTTGTGTAGTGTTAGCCTTCCTTGCTTTCTACTTCTGCTTTCTTTTCTCCTCGCTCTTGCTTATAGTGGGTTGGGATGGTCCCCCAAATTCTGGATCTCCATTCTTTCCTCTAGCTTCTAGATGAGTAGCTTTTACATATACTTCATCTATACTTGTGGGATTAAACACGAGGATGGTATGCCTAATGTAGCTGTGTAGACCACCAATGTATTTCAAAAGAGTTTCTAGTGAGTCTAAAGAGATACTGAACATCAATGCTCTCTTTCTTAATTCTTGAGTATATCCTTGTACACTTTTCCCTTTCAACTGCTGAAGAGTTTGCCAACTTACCATGGCTTGTTGCATGTAGGCCAATGGATAGAATTGTTTTTTGATTGCAGAAACAAATTCACTCCAGACAGAGATGGTCTTACCATGCTTCCTCATATCATCTTGGGTTCTACCTTCCCACCAAACAAAGGCAGTGCCTCCTAGGAGTAGGTTTGCCAGCTGAATCGTACTCTTGTCTGAGTCTATGTTTTGTACTATGCAATACACATCAATTTGTCTAATCCAATTGTCCAACTTTTCAGCATTTAGCTCTCCATCATATATAGGCAAGTAAAATTTGACATCCAATTTAATCAAGGATGTTTTCTTATTATGCACAGGGCTACTAAGAGGTGTAGGAAAGCTTTCTTCTTTCCCCTTTCCTTTGGAGTGGTCATGGGAATGAGATTCATCTTCTTCTTTTTCTTGTTTAGAGCCTGATGAATCTTCATCCTTATGCTTTCTAAAGTCCCTATACATTTCTTCTACCATAGACTTTATAGCTAGGAAGCTTTCTATGAATTGACGGTCTGGCGCTATAGAACCTTCTTCTGACATTGTCTTCCGAGAATAGACTCTCCCAATTTCAGGATTAGTTTCCACCAACTCTCCTTCTCCTAATTTAAGCTTTGATCAAGTGAGCATTCACAGCTAAACCAACACAAGCTTTTCTAACCTTACAGTCTAAAGCTCTGATACCACTTGATCTGATAATCATCCTATGAATGACATCAGTTGAAGATTTATTAAACAAAATGTATTACAAACTCATGTGTTGGTGTGTGTTCTATGTTATTGAAACAACGGATCAATCAAATTGCCAATACACAGACGTTTTAAAGGAAAGACAACAGAGAAATACAATAAGCAACACTAGACATAAACAATTTTTAATAAGGAGTTCACCCTATTCTCCAGGGCTACATCTTCAGTCCAACTTCAGTGGTGGCCTTGTTTTATTATGTCTTACAACATAGAAATTACAATACAGGGACTCAATGTGAGTTCTCCTGAAGCAGATTTTGCTTGGTAGGGTGGTTCGTGGATTCCCCAAGCCACTCGGAGTACATAGACTCTTGTTCTTCCTACCAGCTCTGTGACCTTTGGTCTACAGTGGAAAGAGCCAACTGTGATTCTCAATCCAAATAGATTCCTCTATGGGAAGGCTTGAATCTTCAACCTCTCTAGTGCTCGATGCTGCCTGTGGTCAGCTCGGCCATCTATCTCCTCTACTTGGCTTTACTATCCTCTATGTTCAGTCCTCCTCTCAGGGTTCATTGTTCACTGTCTCTCTAGTCACTTGGACTCCTCTCCAAATCCTCTCATTTTTCTTTTCAATTGTCATCATTCATGGCTTTAACCATTCGACCCCTATGCCTATTCAGTTCCTCTCCCGCCTACATTGAATCACCTTCTCTAGCTGTGCTTGGCGTTCCCTGTTCGGTGTCAACATAAGCACTCAGGGAGTGCCACGTGTCCCCATCTAATTGGTGCCAGCATGCTTGGTCAGTTCGTTCCTCCGGTTATGTCATGGATACAACTTTCCTCCACCATGGTGGTTAATAGATTCCAAATCCTTTTAAATCACGGCTTAATTCCCTTTCAATTCTACTTCTTTCTATCAGGAGTAATCTCAGCCATCCAAACTGGGCTACTCTAGATCCAATGTCATACACACGTCGAGCGTGGTTGACTTGCTCGACCGATAGCGCGTGATCACGGTGGTTTTTCTCTCACCTCCACTACCACACGTCGATCGCTGAGTGGGATCTCTTTGCTCTCCTCCAAAACCTCTTATCATTCAATGGCGCCCTGATCGATACTGCTGGTTTTCGAAAGCGCGGGTATCGCCTTTTTCCTTTGGCGCTTTTTGTCTTTTCGCCCACGGTTCTTCAGCTCCCAACATGACCGGGTGCTTAAGGCTCCCCAATTTTCACCTTGTTTGCCCGATGATGCACTAATCGCACATCAAAATTGCCTTCTTTCTCATATCCGGGGCTCCTAGGGGCTGTTTTGACCTCTAGCAATCTCCATGGGCCTCGGTCAATGTGCTTTGACCGAGGTCCTCATCGTTCTGCACCGGTTGCCATGGCCACTAGTTCAAGGTGTTTTTGATGCTATTTTGAATTTCATTAAAGATTTCTTTAACTCGATACAGTCAAAGTTCTTGACAATCTTTTGTGGATCCGATTTGGATCAATATAATTACCCATTTATGGGGCTCATCACATGGGTAGGTCTATCCAGTCGACATTACATTAGAAAGCTAAGGTAGACAACCCTATGACTCTATCATACTTTTGTACCCCACACTTGCAATTCGTGAAGCTTTACAACACAATTTAGTCAGAACTTGGGCTTTGAGCCCCAAAAAATGCCTTGGGGGGATTCCATTCCCAAGAAGCCCCCAACACAAACATCATGACTCACCCTCGAGTCACTCTGTTGGTGGGGCGATCTTTGCGTGAAGTCCCTTCGACTGTTCTCGAACTATGCAGAGGTCAGCAGTGCACTGAGCTGTTGCTTGTTGGATCTGCTTCATTTGCTGTTCTAAGACCTCTGTGTCCCAACTACTTCTCTACATCTGTGATGGTATCCCTTGCATTTTTTTATGGTCCCATGACTTTGTCTAGATCCTTAGAGCACAAAGACTGTTCTGCCGCTGGTTAGTTAGATAGTCAGGCCACCCATGTAGGACTCCAAGCAACTGCCATTCACTTTACCTAGGAAAGGCTCTCCATTTACTTTGACTAGTTGTACTGTGCCTCCGTTTGTGACCTCCTTAACAACGTATGGTCCCAGCCAATTCATTCTGAACTTTCCTGGCAATTTTTCAAACTTACTGTCATACAACAGCACTAAGTCATTTACCTTGAAGGTGCATAACTTAATATGGTGATCATGCCAGGGATTTTCACGATGCTTTTGTACCTGCTGATGAAAACCAGCCAGGAACTGTTCCTCCTCAAGTTCTTCTAATTACACCAGCCTTTCTTCCATATCTTCGTAGTCCATCATACCTATGAGTGCTGCTATGCATAGACTAGGTTCAATATACTCCATCGGCATGACAGCTTTGCACATTGTCCTATAAGCCCATAGTACTACAAGTACGTGTAGGTCCCAATCGCTTCACTATGCGTTGCACACTTTGGTTAGTGCAATCTCCAATATTTTGTTGAATGCTTCTACTGTCCCATTGGCTTGTGGGTGATATGGTGTGCTTTTTTGATGATACACTTGGAACTCTTCTATGAGTGTGCTGATGGTTTCGTTCAAGAAATGTGTACCGCAATCACTCATTAAGATTTTTAGATAGCCAAATCGAATCAACATGTGTTCAAACAAAAACTTCACAGTGATGGTAGTTGTGTAATCTTTGACCAACTTTGCTTTCCCCCGGTGTGTCAGGTAATCCGTCGTGGTGATGATGTATTACGTGCCCTTTTTTCCCTGGAGTTTGATAGGTCCCACAAAGTCGATTGCCCACTTCTCGAAGGGCTATAGGTCATTTGTGGATTCAAATACATTTAATCCCTTTGCGATGGTTTACCAGTCCTTTGACATATATCGCAAGCCTTAGAGTGTGCTTTTGAATCCTGGTGAAGGGTTGGCCACCACAACCCTGCACGAAGAATATTTTGTGAAGTTGCCAATCGTGCATAGTGTCCTCCTAAAATTCCCCCATGTGCTTGCACGAGGATATGACTTCATTCAAATTCAGGTATGTACCTTTGCAATATCTCATAATTTACCATTTTGTATAGGTTCCCTACGATGACAGAGAAATCTGTCGTGCACACCACCAATTCCTTCTTCTGTTTAACAAAGTATTCCTTTGGCGCGATCCCTATTTTTAGAAAGTGGATTATATCTTTGAAGTGTCCATCCACGATGTGCACAACAAAGAGTTGTACATCAGGTAATCCTTCTTCCAAACTAGTAGGTTCCTTACCCGTCTCAATACACGACAAGTGATCCAGTCTAGCTTTCAGGTGTCCAAGTTTTACCATGACCTCAAAGTCATATTCTTGGAACAATAAGAACCACCTATAGATACAATCCCCCAACACAGGCTTATTGACCAAGTACTTTAGCACGGAATAGTCTATGTACATCTTGAAATGTCCTCCTAGCAAATAGTGCTAGTATTTTTGGAGCACATACACCATAGCCAATCCCTCGTGCTTGGTTGTAGAATAATTCTTTTTAGCTTTGGACATTCTATGACTTTCAAATGCGATAGGGTGATCCAATCCCTCTCCTCCCTCTTGTGTGAGCACCTCTCCCAGCGCGATACAAGATGCATCAACCTGGACATGAAACTCCACATCCCATTTTGGGAAGACTAGGATTGGAGCAGAGGCCAATTTCCCCTTTAAGACATCCAAGTTCTTCATGCAATCATCATTCTAGCAAAATGTGACATCCTTTTTCAATATTTTCTCCATCAGTGCAGTGATTTGGGTATAGCTTTTGATGAACTTTCTATAGTACCCTATGTGTCCCAAGGTGGCGCGCAACTGTTTAACACTTTGCGGTGCTTCCAAATTCATAATTACTGCAATCTTCATGGGGTCTACCATTAGTCCCTGTTTGTAGACCACATGTCCCAGTAGGTTAACAAAGGGAATGAGGAATGTGCATTTCTTAAGGTTTAGCACAATTTGGTGTCATTAGCAAGTATCCAACATCAAGTGTAAGCTTTCTACATGGTGCTTAACCAATCCAAAGACAGTCCAATCATCCAAATAGACCTCCAGGAATTTGTGGATATATTTTTTGAAGGAGGAAACAACTATGCGCAAGAAGATGGTTGGCATGTTTTTTAACCTAAACAGCATGATGGTGTATTGAATGTAGCACCATTCAGTGGCAAAGGTGGCCTTGCTCCCATATTCCAGCATGATTTTGATCTGGTGGTACCTTGAGAACCCATGGGTGAAAGAATATGCTTCTTTCCCATCAACATTTTCTAATACTTCATCTGTGAACAGGGTCGGGAATGGGTCATGTACACAGGTGTCATTCAACTTTTTGAGGTCCATGTATATTCTTATCTCGATCTTCTTCTTTTTCTCATGCACTACCATAGGGATCACCTAGTCTGATTCTTCCACTCGCTCAATAATTCTGGCTACGAGCATTTTGTCTGGTTCTACACAGACATTTCCCTTGTACCTTAGATTCAAATGATAAGGCCTTTCCTTAACCGGCTTCACGTCGGGTTTTAGGGTGATCTTCATCATCCCTAAATCACTAACGATCCCCTTTAAGTTCGTAATCTTGGTTGGGAATAAGTCTTGGTACTCATGGAGTAGCTTAGTGACCTTATCCACTGTGGCATCATCCCAATGGTGATCGAGCATTGCATACCTCGGTTCAGCCTCCATCCCAATGTTTACCTACATTGTTGTTTAGTGGTGCGGTGATGTCAGGATCTTCAATCAATGGTCCTTGAACCTCATGATAGCCTTCAGTTTCTTAAATTTTAATTTTTCATGGATCCTCATCATCCTCCTCCATATTTAAATTATAACATTCTAGTGTGCAAGTCAACTTGGTTGCCCATTCCGGCTGAAGCACTTCCATCGCCTCCTGGGGTATTCTGAAGATAACTTCTTTTAGTCCTTGTAGTGCGTCATCAATAGTATCTCATCAATGATCCTAAAATGTGAAGGCTAACATGAATCCTTCATGTAAGATATCCCATTCACTCATGCCATGGTGGAGCTCCATCTCAGTATACCAATTCATGGTTATGATATCCAGGGTATGACTGAACAGGCGCACCCACTCCGGTTGTGGCTCTTCCCCATATACCTTGGTTGATTTAGCATGGTGTGCATGTGGATCATCTCGTCCATCATACTTGTCTGTTAACCACATCTGAGGCATCCCAAACCACATGCACATCATCTTTCAACATTCACGCCAATCCTCAAAACATCTTTGATGCGTACCCCACCATCTTGCAGGCGTAGCACACAGTACCCATTTCAGAGCATCAAACCATTGCTGTACCGAAACTTCTTTTCCAAACTCGTTCAGGAAATCATCCACCTCGCTCAACCTATCATACATAGGGAGATCTCTTACCTCTATTGCCATGCAATGTAGTTACCTTATCATCATGTTACAGTTGAGCGTGGTTACCTCATGTAACTGGTTCTGCCATCATTCCATTTCCTTGTTTGAATCTGAGGTGCAAGAGCTTTCACTCTCCCACGAGAGTCTACCATCCACTATTGGATTCACCCAGTCCTACTCCCATGTGGTTATCTTGTAAATACAGTCTACATCATCGTCACTATCATTGTCACACACTAGTTCTATGTAGCATGATCCTTCTACAGGGTCTAAAGGTACCACTACACACAGTGACTTCTTCTAAAAAATCATCTTGCAATTCTTTAAATTTATCACTCCATTCATGTCGGTGGCCCAATCTATTCCTAGTAGTGCAGGATAGAAATTGTTGTCATTAACAATCTCTATCACTTCAAAATCTAGAAGCGTTCTCGTACCTTCAATATATACCATTATTCCCTACAATATTTCCATAGGTAGGATCTTTTTCTAGTTCACCATTCGCAATTGAATAGGAGACCATTACAGTGTAGGCCTGCACATGTGCTCCCAGGTCTGCTTTGGTAGGACATTCATGCTTGATCCTAGATCCACAATTAGTTGATCCATTTCATATTCCCTGATCTGCGTAGTCAATCTCATCTCTCTTTGTGTTCGCGTTGTGTGCTTCTCGAGCTTTTGGATGACAAGCAGTTCTCCTGGAATAGTCCCAGAACATTTAGTGATGAGTTCTTGTAGCCCCTTCATAGCCCTACTATCATGTAGCAGCTTCATGCATGTCTTCGAAAAGGTAGTGAGCATTGATGTGTCCATTTCCGGTCCCAGTTTGTCTTTACAACCTATAGTGGAGGTCTCCATGAAGCTCTTCTTAGCTTCCATGAATGTCTCCTTAGTGTGCTCCAAATCAAATTTTGGTTCCTTTTTTGGAGCCTTGTGAATGAAGGCACTCTCTTTGGGCTACATTCCTTTGTCATCTCTTGTCGTGATACCACATCGGAGCATGATATATATTCGAGTCTTCCTCGCGTGGCTCAGACTTCATCATTTGTAGGTTTTGAGTTAGGGGGGTTGGAGTGCTCCTTTATCATGCAACGTTGCTATCAGTGTGGGATAGTCCTCTGTCTCATGATCAAACTGGGTATAATATAAACATGAGGGTCTCATCAGATTTGTACAATCACGGGCATAATTCCCTGGTCCTTTGCAATTGTAACATATCAGCTCTCCACAACCTCTTCCTATTCCCAATCTACCTCGACCTTGTCCACACCCGTGAAATCGAGTGCGCGCCATCCATGCATTTTGATCGAGAGCCCATGTTTTGGTCTGAACTATACAGGTAGGAGTTTGATCCATCATCAATTCATAACTTCTATAAGTGTGCTTATCTTGGCCTACTAACCTATAGAAATAATAGAAAAACTACAGGAAAGTCTGCGTATACTTCTGTAATATATGGTAGTTATCTGTAGCATGCTTCCCTCCTATCTGACAAATCATGCACCATAATGCAGGCACCGCAATGGGTCCTGCTTGTGCCTCTGGTCTCAATGGCATTGGTCCTCCTCTCACAAGGTAGTTTGCGAAGACTAGAAAATGGTCCTTGTCATGTCCCTGGCCTAGTACTTTACACACCATGCCTCATCACATTCTTCTGGGTGAGCTGTCCTATCTTGTTTCAAACTGTGCATCTCAAGATGCAAGTTTTTCAACTGTGAGTGAATCTGTTAAACTCCCATGTTAGGATCCTGTATCGGGGTCTCATGTAGTCTTATTACAATCTTCAAGACCTTAGCCTAAGTGGATAGCTTCTGCTATGACAATGCATTCCTTAGATGCGGAGTTAGTGATGTTACAAACCATGCGCGGTGTTTCCCATCCATCAAGGTCATGTTGGCTTCACAAATCATACCCTTCATTCTCTGATCTAGTTCCCAGGGGGTGTTGCCTGGAAGCATTTCCATTTCCTTAAATCTGATGATCCACTGTGTCTCCGACTTTGGTATGCTAAATTCCTTGTTTACCGTAGCTTGGATATCTGCGATCCCTGCATTGGGATTGTCATTAGAGTGCTTAATGTACCAAGTGAGCGTGCGATCTTGCAGAGCACTGACCAATGTTACTTTCTTATATTATCATTTGTGACTCCTTGTGCTTCCCATACAGCCCTTTCCATGAACCAAAACTGGTCCGGATCTTCATTTCGTACTCCTTTGAACACTACAATTTTATCATGTTTTCCATATGCAATTGTGGTGGTGGTGGAGGTGCTGTGGGTGAAGAGCGGGGTGAAGATGGTGAAACTGGTGATGGTATAGGTGGAAGTGATATGTGGGGAATTCGCTGCTTTATCAAACTGATCGCACTTCTTGATGAGACCTTCGTATGCTCTTCCTCGCTTTCTCACGGAGGTGAAAGCAAGGGGCTAGTTTCTAGTTCTATGCTGCCTTTGTTTCTATAGATCCTCCCAATTTGCATAGCCCTAAACATCATTTTATTCACATAACCCACTTTCCACACAATAACATTTTAATCCAAGTGTTCAAAGATTTAATGTACTTACCTTGCGGTCCTTTGAGGAAGTGTCATTCTGCCTCGCTATAGCTGACTGAAGTATCTACCACAAACTAGGTGATAAATCCCCTTATAATTCGATCGAGTCAGTGATCCAAAGCGTGCGTGATCTTATATTTTGATGCTTCCAGTTTGCGCACCAACTCTGGAGTCCACACAATAGGTTTGTCAAGCGTACACCTTCCTTGACTGTCTACTAGATTCACCATCCACTTCTACAACTCAAAAGGGAAGGATGAAAAGAAAATTTCGTGGATTTTCGAATATAAGTAGCAACCAAACCACTCTTCCTTCGATAATCACAAATTCCTGTTTTCCTGCGCTGCGAACTCATGAATCTTTATGTCCAAACACTATTCAATTCCTTTCCTTGTCAAATTCCAGTGATACGACATCAGACATCTCTTACGTAGATCCCAGCCCCAGCAACGGAACCATTTGTTGGCATATTGGGGCCTAACCTAGGTTCAAATTTGATTTAGCCAAACAAATCCTCATACTATTGGCCCTTTCCGCAACATTCCATGGAGCGCGGATTGAGGTCTCACCTGAAGTAGTATGGGAGGGTGCGAGAACAAGATTTCCACACCTGGGAGATGTCTAATGAGTTCAAGTTGTCTGCGGTTTGACCCCGTAGGCAAGTCGCTATGCATAGTTTCCCTTACCTCGTAGCCTAATATACTGCCTTTGTTCAACCCTACCGAGGGGTTAAATGTAATGCTCTACGTTATTACCCAAGACCTCAATGGTATTCCAATGTTAGTTAATTAACTTTGCCTACTTGAGTGCTTTAAGAATACTTAACAATGTAAACCCTTTATATAGGTGCGCGCAGTAAATAAACAATATATTTGCAAATCATATAAAACATGCATTAACCCAAGAAAAGATAGACATAATTGTGATAAAACTTCTCTTTATTAATTCCTTCCTTGGTTACATACTCAACTCTACCTCACGCACTCTGCTGCAGGGGTCCGCGCATTTAACTATGAACTACTAGGCCTCTGCGCACTCAGCTGCAAAGCCTTCTCCTACTGTATGACCCAAGGACACACTTTACACTTCTGACTCAATCCCCTAGACTTGTTACTCTCCTTCTTCCTTATCTATCTTTTACACTTAGAGCCTCACTCTATTTATACAATCCCATGGTCCGCGGACCATGGGTAGGTCTATCCAACCGACACTACATTACAAAACTAGGGCAGACAACCCTGTGACTCTATCATAATTTTTTTCCCTACACCCACAATTCATAGAGCTTTACAACAAAATTCATTCAGAACTTGGGCTTTGAGCCCCAAAACATGCCTTGGGGGGATTCCATGCCCAACATCTATATTTTCATGTAAATACCTTTTCATCATGGATGAGAGAAGAGCCTCCTAATTGATCAAATAGAGATGATAATATAGTAGTTAAATATGAATTAATTATAGGAATATTAATCAATTGCATCATAGGCAAAATAATCTAGTGATAGTGAATTTGGATAACCATGAACATTAATGCAATGGTAGTTAACATGGATTATTATTTCTATATAATATTTATTAATGTCAAATGAATTCACACACACACACACACACACACACACACTCACATATATATATAACATTGTAGTAAGTCTCTACATACTCACACAAGTAAAAGCCTATCTATATTCGATTATCATACAATTTTTCATCTATCCTAGTATGTTATAGGTGGAAAATTTTGAAGGAATCAACCAAGAGGGCCAATGAGCAGTACACCCCAAATTAAAAAATTAGGGTTTAAAATCATTTAAATCTTTTTGAATCAATTTTGAGACATTAAATAGTATTTCTTTTGTTAAAAAACAATATCTTGATGGTATTTTACATAGACCTTTCGTATGATGAAAAAATAACCTCAACTGGAGATCATATGCTAAACTTATCCCTCCCTCAAGTTGATCTACTTCGTTGACCACCCTATTATGTGTGGATACCACATAAATCTCCATTACTCAAATATGTGTGATTATCCATAAATGGAATTTTAAGAAGATTTTAGAAGAACCAAAACCTTGTCACAATTGAGGGTTGAAGAATTCAAATCCATACCCCCATATGACTACTAGGCTATGTTAAATATCGATCTTATCAGCCATTGCATCATTTCCCATATCTAAAAAAGCACATGACAATGGTATTTTATGAGAATAACAAAGAATGAGAATGATTATGCAGCGATTGTTTAGGTCACGATATCAAAAGGTAACTCCATAGTGAGTTCCCATTTCTTCATACATGCATTTTACAGCTAAAGCAAAGAGAGTAAAGCACAAACCTCACCATCTAGTTGGGTTTTCTATCATTCTGGATTTCCATGGTGATCTAGGAGGATGCTAGAATTCCAAACTTTAAAATTCCTTGGAACACATCTAAAACAGTATCAAATCAAAGAGCTTGTCATTCTAAATCCAATGACATGAATGACACCTCAATCCGACATTGTATGAAGAAGTTATGGTCCGCTAAAGTTTTATGGAAATAGATAAATTTATTATAGGTAAGACCCATAGGGACACTTGGCATGTTGATGTTAGTAGTACGAATGGTGGCATCAACCATACGGATGATGACGTTAGCAAGGTGACATGGTCGTACAAATGGAGGAGCACCAACTGGAGTGTGACACATGGCAGGTGATGTCACTAACCTGGTTAGTAGCCGAGTATATCGTATGAACCAATAAGAGAGTGACACATGGCATCGTAGTCAACTTTGCCAGATTCTGATAAGGAGGATACAAATTGCACCATTCCAACCACTCAGAGAGACCAAATTTTCACCTATTTAAAATGTGGAGTGATCCCTTAAAGATGGTGCAAAAACTAGGTCGGTTGGGATTATTTTATATTAAAATTTAAAAACTACTGCCCATCGACTGTCGAGCAGTCAAACCCCATTGATTTGTCGAGCAACCGGCCAATGGTTAGCGGTAGCAATATACGTTATATTAAAATAAATTCGATGATGGGATTCAAACCCGCTCAACGGATCTACCAATGTCAACATCGTTTGATGTATTTCAAACAAAAATCCAACACACCAACCAATCCACTTGCACAAGTTTGGGTACAAACCCGGGTTCTCCGAACCCCAATCCAATGTGTTACTAATGGAACACGGGTGGCACCTTGATAGGTCTACCCACCCACTCCTATTTAAACATCACTCAAAGCATCAAACAAGCGAGGAAGATGTGTGGCCATCTAAGGCTGAGTTTCAGAGCATGCGGGGAAGGCCAGAGTCGAATTGGAGTTGCTCTTGTGAGTGTTTTTTAAGACATATTCCTTGGAAATATTGAAGAATATTTCCATGGTGAATCTAAAAGATTCCCTAGAACCCCAGAGGTCACCAACATAGAACATAGCCAGATTTATAGTCATCTTTCACAAATTTTTTAGCAGGAACCCAATCATGCAGTCTATGTCTTCAGCAAAGGTCTACATTTTTAGGCCATCCCAAACAGTGGAGGTGTAAAGTGTCAATTTAAATTATCACGTAATTTGATTTCACTACTAACTAATGAAAGAGGCCTCCCTATATTGAGAAGGGCCCTGAGACGCAACCCACATTGGGTGAACTCTGTTATCAACTTGTTTGCCTCTCTTTGATCTCATGGTTTCTTTTGATTTCCACTTATTTTATGTGTATATTTCACTTGGTTACAAGCTATTTTAAATTCAATTTTGTATGCATCCTTGAAGTAAAATATCTAGATCAAATTTGTATCAGAGCATTTCTTCTTGATGTGAGTTGCATGAGTGAATGTTAGCCAGGAAGAAACTCCAAAAGGGTGAAGGAAAACTCAATCCTTTGATCCCAAAGCGAGTTGTGTAGCACGAAGATAGAAAATGGTAGATGAGGAAGTTCGAGTGGAGGAAGAGTGAAATTATCCCAAGACCTTTGCCACCATCACATAGAATGCGGAAAAATTGTTTGCAAAATATGAGAAGACAATAAATCCTGAGAAGAAAGAGCCAGATGATAATGCCTTGGTAAAGAAAGGAGGTGGAGGAGAAGAGCCCCCTCCCTCTCCATGTTCTAGTGACATTTATTCTTCTTCCCCTTCTCATAATTTTAAGAGGAACCATAGGAATTCATCTACAAATCCATTTTGTAACCTAGATGTAATGTTTGATTGGCCCACATACAATGGAGAATGTAATGAAGAGAAGTTAAACAATTGGATTATAAAGATCGAGTTCCATTTCTAGATTCAGCAAATTGAGGAAGATGAGGCCAATATCCAATTAGCATCTCTTTGGATGAGTGGTACTACCCTTGTTTGGTAGGAGAGGAAGTTGCACAAAGGTAGCCAAAACCTTGTTAGTCTCCTTTATTCTTGATCCAATTTTGTTTTTGCATTAAAATATAAATTATATCCTTTGGGTTATCGACAAAAGGATTTAATGTAATGGTAATATTTGAGACAAGGAAAGGGTCAAAATGTAAAGATTCACATAATATTTTATAAAATAAGCTTTGAATTTTCGCATTTCACGTATTCACCAAAAACTGTAACAAAGTATAGTGGTGATTTGTATAGTTGCATGAGACATTGTTTATTGTTGTTTGAACGTACTACTATTGATACGACCAGTGTGAAGTCCATTCACCTTAAAATCATGGGCAAGAATAATAAAGAGGATCAACCCAATAAATCATATTTCAAATCTTGGAAAGATCAAAGGAAAAGGCAAGGGAAAGTACAAGAAGGAAGCTACAACCAAGAAAGAAGAAGGACCAAATCCGTGTTGGACACATTGCAAGAAATAAGGCCACGATGATGAATATTGTTGGAAGTTGCATCCAGAGTTGAAGCCAAAGAGATTTAGTGGAAAGGGAAAGAAAAATATGGTGGAAACCATCCAACAGGACCTTCGTTCTAACTCTGGTGACAAGACACAAGTCATAGCATTATGCATACAGGATAACCTTTCTCTTCATGATAATGAAAATTATGAATTGCATACAAGTACAAGTTCTTGAAATTAGTCTCTTGTTAATGAACGAAAGAGGACAAAATTGTTCCACATTATATTTTTGATGAAACATACTAAAGTGGAAATATTGTTTGATCTAGGTTCACAAGTAAATTTGATTTTAAAATCCTTGGCTAAGAAACTAGGTTTGGAGACCAAGCCTCATCCAAAACCCTGCCCTCTTGGATGGGTGTGCGACAAAGCCAAATTACATGTAACCATATAGTGTAGGACTAGATTTGTGATTACATCGAAACTAGTAGATCAGGATGAAATTGATGTTGTACCTTTGGATATATGTGGCATTATATTGGGGAGTCCATATTTGTATGATAGGAAAGCATTTTTCTTTCGCCATCAAAACAAGTATTATCTCGTGAAAGATGACGTGGAATACATTATTAGGACTCATCGTGCCAAGATCAGTGTAAGACTTGTAAGTGTAGTTCAACTAAAGATATTGATCAATTCCAGCAAAGGGTGCATGCTCATGGTTGTGACAGAAAAATATGTGAGCACATATAAAGCTTTCCAAGGTTGTGATCCCACTCATAAAAAAGAATTGTATGAAATTGTTTCTAACTATAATGGGATTTTTTAGGAACTAAGTGGGTTGCCTCCAAAGCATGAAATCCAACATGAAACTCACTTACAGCAAGATGCTCCTTTACCAAATATTGGTATGTGCAGGTTTCCAACCATTGAGATGCAAGAGATAAAGTAGCAAGTGCAGGAATTACTGAACCAAGGGATCGCAAGGCCAAGTTCTTATCCACCTAGCCCACCTATGATGTTGGTTCCAAAGAAGGATGGAACATGGAGGATTTGTGTGGACTACAAGGCACTCAACAAAATAATGGTGAAGAATCAGTACCCTATCCCTCGCATTGATGATTTATTAGGCCAATTGAAAAGTGTTGTCTATTTCACAAAACTAGACTTATGTAGTGGATACCATCAGGTTAGGATAACAGAACATGATGTACAAAAGACTACATTCAAGACAAAAAAGGGGTTGTTTTAATGGTTGGTGATGCCATTCATACTGTGCAAATTTGTGTCATTTGTAGAGGTTTTGTTATTTCCTTCACATTAAATACATTGAAGCAAGATATGTAATGAGATGTGTGTTGTGTTTAGTGTGCAAGCCCACTAATAGAATATCGGGGCTCTACACACCAATCCTTGTTTAGAATTGTCCATGGGAAAGTGTGTTAATGGATTTTGTTGGTGGTTTGTCTTTGTCTAGGAGAGTTCATGATTATTTGTATTTCGGTGTGGATCGATTTAGTAAAATTTCTGTCTAAATGCCTTATAAACATTAGATCACTACAGAGCAGATTTCCCATCTCTTCTTCCAATTTCTACGTGTCCACTTTGTGTTTCCCACATCCATTTTGTCTAATCAAGACTCACATTTCCTTGGAGAGTTTTCGATGAGTTTGTGGAGAATGATGGGCACCAATCTAAATAGTAGTAGTACATTTCATCCCCAAACCGATGGGAAAATAAAGGTTGTCAACTGCGCAATGGTACATTTACTCTGGGGCTATTTTTTTAAGCATCCCAAGTTCTGGGATGAGAAACTTCCTTATGCACAATATGCATACAATAGGGTTGTGAATTCATCCACTCGGAGCTCACTGTTCGAGACATGATTTTTACATTTTGTAAAGGATCATTTAGACATAGCCTTTGGGAAAGATAAAGATTCAAGTGAGCCAAATGATAGGAACAAAGAAAAAATTGCATTCAATGAATTTAGATGATTCACTAGGAAGTGCAGGAGAAATTGGAGAAAGGTCAAGCTCAATACAAGGCTCTACGTGACAAGCAATGGGTTGCTCACAAATTCTAGATTAGAGACATGTTGTGGCTTCACATCAACAAAGACATAATGAAATGGGAAGGAAATAATTTGAGACCAATATAATATGGCCTATTCACCATATTAGATAAGATTGGAGACAATGTTTTTTCTCTCAATTCTCCAGTATACATGTAGATGTACTCAATGTGAACGTTGAAAAAATGAATCTTTATGACACTCCTTTAATCATGGACACCGATGAGGTTGGACAGGTTCCTATAGTGGATGATTTTCCACTTGAACACTTGGACAAGCTACCTGAAGATATCATTCTTGATAGGAGAACTAAGACTTCACAATGGGGAGATGTAGAGTAACTTTGTTTTGGTTTCAAGATAATGCATCCACTTAAGGCTCATTGGATTTAAAAGGAGAAAGTGAGGGAGAAATTCAGTCACATGTGAATTGATTGATAAAGCTCTTGGCGGCCAAAAATCTCATTAGTGGGAAGGAATGATTTAGGAGGATCCTAAAAGATCAAATTTTCAAATTCCTTGAAATGTTGCAAAACCAATCTCAAATCGAAGAGCTTGTCTTCTGAAATTCAACGGCATGAACATAACCTACACCTAACATCATATGAAGAATTTATGACCCACTAAAGTTTTTTGGAAACAACTAAATTTATTGTAAGTAGGACCCGCAAGGACACTTGGCATGTTGACGTCAGTAGTATGGATGTTGATGTTAATTGTACGAATGATGACGTCAATAAGATGGCATGTCTGTATGGACAAAGGAGAGTGAACCAGAGAGTGACATGTGGAAGATGACATCAACAACCCAATGAACAACCCAGTCAGTCATACAGACCAATCACAGTGTGAAACATAGGAGCCCAGTGATCATCGTCGGATTCTACTAAGGAGGCAACAAATTACACCATTTTGACCACCAGCAATGACCAAATTGTCACCCATTTAAAATGCACAGTGACCCCTAAAGAATGGCACGCAAAGCAAGTTGATTGGGGTAATTTTATATTAAATTTAAAAATTATCAGTCATCTGCTGACTGGCATCAAACCCCGTCAACCTGTTGACCAATGGCCAATGGTTGGTAGTAAAAATATATGTTATATTAAAAACAAGTTGATAGTGGGAGTTGAACTTGCCCGACAGGTCTGCTAGTGTTAGGACTATTTAATGTATTTAAAAAAAAACCGAACGCACCAACCATTCCACTTGGACAGGTTGGGGTTCAATCATGGATCACCCGAAATCCAATCTAGCATGCTATGAATGGGCTACAGGTGGCGACCTTTCATAAGTTTGCCCACCTTCCTCTATTTAAACACCACTCGAAGTGTTCAATGGGGGAGGAGGATGTGTGGGCAGGCAAGGTCAAGTTTCAGAGCATGTGGGGAAGACCAAAACTAAATTGGTGCCGCTCCTAAGAGAATTTTTGGAGACATATTCCTTGGGAATCTTGGCAAATATTCCTGCATGAAATCTTGTAGAGAATCTAAAATATTCCATAGATTCCCAAAGGTCATCAACACAGAACAGGGTGAACTTTAAAGTCATTTTTCATAATTTTTCACCAGGAATCCAATCGTGCAATCTATTTTTTCAGCATAGATCTACATTTTCAAGTCATCCCCAGAAGTGGAGGTATAAGGTGTTAATTTGAATTTTCATCTAATTTTATTTCCCTTCCAATTAATAAAAAAGTCCTCCCCACATTGAGCAGGGTTCGAAGACATAGCCCAAACTGGATGAACTATGTTATCAACTTGCTCATGTGCCTTTGATCTCATAGTTTCTTTTGATTTCCACTTCTTTCATGTGTCTATTTCACTTGGTTATATGCCATTTTAAATTCAATAATGCAAGCATCCTTGAAGTAAAAGATCTAGATCACATGGATAAATATGTTATTTATTTATTTATGTGAATGATGTATATTTTTTACATTTTATTTCATTTCGTATTTCAGTCATTTATTAAGTTTGAACTATAAGCTCTAGATAACAAATTTTATATCTAAAAAAATAAAATGAAATAATCTAAGATTTCAAAATATTGTATGATATGTTGTGAAAAATTATTCTAGTAGAATATCCACAATAGTTTACATACCAAAACCATATGTAAGAATAAGTAAATAAAACATGATACCAAAAACCATACATAATATTCCATTGGATTGAGAGTAGATGTGATCACATAAGGTCAAATATTTAGAATAAATGTTTATTGAGTTTTTAGATAATATTAGTTTAATTTAGTGGCTTTCTTGGCCTTTTAGTGAACAAATTCTCTCTACATATATGTGTTCATATTATATGTCTCTATTTTTAATACTCACATCAAATTATGTGTGTATTTTATTTATGTATTTTCCTCTTTAGTATATTATTGTAATAAATTTACAATCATATGTATTCTAGTAGAAAAGGAATATGACTGGGAGATCATAAAAGAGAAAGAAAATATATAGTAAACAATGACAGTGGCAACAACAAACTCACATTGAACTGTAATCACATAGTTTATAATTGTTATGTGAGATTAAAAAATATGCATTTTTTTTGAAGATTTACATTTATAATTCTAATGGGTACTTATATTACTTTAATTAAAAAATGATAAAATTATTAAAAAAATAAGATTAAAAATAAATTATCCATAATTAATTTGAGAATAATAAATTTGAGAATGATAGCTATGATAAGATTTATCATGCATATTTAAGAGAAATCTAGTATAATTTGATATAATATACTATTTTTTTCATGCTACTTATTCAATCTATGATGTAAAAATAATGTACAAATTAATGTTTGACCTTAAAATACATTAATGACAATGTCATATCTGATGAAAGAAATTTAACATAATTAAAAAACAATAACAACATTTTAATATATGATTTACATTACATTTTTACTTGTTAAAAATTTTAGATTTATTAAATTTGTGTTCTTTTATTACAATTCTAGATTTATTAAAATTGTGTTCTTTTATTACAATTTTATAAAATAAGGATGAAGAAGCTTTAAAGAATAAAGAAAGAACTCTATATAAACCAACATTGCTTAATAAAAATTTGATTTTCTTATATGTTTATAAAATTTAATTATATTGTATACAATATTGGAATCTACTGGAAATGAACCACTTATTTACACAATTCAATCAACATTGACAAAATTTTTACATTAACAACAGTTTTACATTACATTTTTACTCGTTATTAATTTTAAATTTATTAAATTTGTGTTCTTTTCTGACAATTCTATAAAATAAGGATGAAGAGGCTTTAAAGGATAAAGAGAGAATTCACAGTATCCAAAACAACATCATTTAATAAAATTTTGATTTTAAATTGATATTATTTCCTTATATGTTTAGAAAATTTAGTCATATTGTATACAATATTGGAATCTACTTGGGGTGGCCATGAACCACTTATTTACACAATTCAATCAACTTTCGATAATCTTAAATTCACATTATTCCTTTAATGTGTAAAACGTTTTCCATGTTATGCTATATATAAAGTTGACATTTCATTGGGATGATGGTGCAACACTATAAATGAAAGGAAAAGCAAATATAACTATGTTAAATTTTAATTTCCTAGAAGAAAAAATGACAAAATTACAAACTAGAGCCTAATTGGGAGAGGTGATTTTTTAGATCCTTTCACTTCGTTGTGGGCTTTTACGAGCTCTGCCCTCATAGTGTGGCTTCCCACTGTGCTCCCAGGATGCTCGCTGAGTGGGCCTGTCATGGAGAAAATGGTCTTTCAAGGGGATCCTTCCTTCAAACAGCAGGTGGTGGGCTCCTCTTATGCACCTAACACCTCCTTCTTCACTCGTCTTACCTCTTCATCAGTCGTTCCTTGTTTGAATCAGGAACTCCGACCACACTCCCCTCATCATGATAACGACAATGCTATCATAGCCCCTCAATAAGAAGGATCTGACAGTGGAGGCACAGAGAAGTGAGGGGTTATGGCTTGCACTTCAACCCTATCAAAATCCCCTGACAACCCTAAATCAGGTGCCACAGATACAGCGTAGGATAAGTTCCAATCAGAAAAGGCTTGCTATCCAAAGGCAACAAAAATTCTAAAAATAATCATACAAGAACCTGACATAGACGCTTACATAGATTACATGAAGGAACATGCGGTTATATGTAAGTTTATGGGAATCTAGCCCTCTGAAAGAGCTCTGAAAGGATGGATATAGGCCAAATGGGACCCTAAAGGGACAATAGAATTGTAGCTTGGATCGAAGGGTTTCTTTACAGTTATTTTCGCTCTTCTAGAGGAAAAGGATAACATCTTCGAACGATTTCTTTACTTTTTCAACTCCGATGGTCTATACATGAGATTCTGGAAGGAGAACTTCATGCCGGAACAAGAAGACTTCACTAAGGTACTGTTGTGGCCACCAACAACCCCCCTCCTTTCTAAGTGTTATTGCTAATACTAAATAAGTGAGGACCCTTAGTCAGAAAATTGAAAAAAATCAATTAGTGTTATATTTCCTTTTAGATGAAACTTACAACATCACGGACTTAGGGAAATACCTTTGAAGAATCTAAAAAACCTAAGTTTCATAATGAAGAAAGTAAATTCACTCCTTAAGAGAGATCTCTTCACGCAAAAAAATGATAGGGTACCTTCTAAATGATCCAAAATAATAAAAAACGCGAGATTGCGACGCGAAACTCTATTGCATCGCATGCATTAAGAAGCACACACATTAAAAAACCTTAAAATCCCCGATATGCGATATCGCATATCACACATCGCAAAAATCACATGAATTACACATAATGATTATAACGATTAAGCGATTCATGATCTTGTGATCTTGCGATCTGCGATCTTGCGATATTGCGACCAAACAACCTTGGGATAGAACAACACGATGCAATTGTGGTAATGCGATAAAGCGATCTGCGATATCGCAAAGCAAAATCGCAAAACCTCTCCATCGCAGTTGGTTCTGGCTCATTATTTGAGAAAAATGTTTTAGGAAAAGAACTAGTCATGTGCTTTAATGCGAATTAATGAGTTGTTGCCAATTGTTAATGAAGTATGGTGTTGTGTTTTTCAAAGGACTAGTTCACGTAAGGTGGCATGTTTTGCATATCTTCGGCATTTAAAGTTTTTTTTTTTTTGTCGTTATTTTTGTCATTACTTCCACCTCAATTTTAAACTGCAGGAACAAAGGACGAAGCGTTATAGAAGGCAGTATGCAGGAAACTATGAGGAGGAAACATAGTACTCCAATGTCCATTTCAGAAGGCACACCTAATCCACTTAAGGGAGAGAAAGAGCCGTAGAACTCTTTTGAGGCATCCATCATAGATTTCTCATATCTAGCCATGGTTGAATGGGTACTAAACGATGCTGATACTAGAAACAGACAGTTTAATGCTCAGAGTCAAGAGCTCACGGAATCACTATTTTTACAAATTTTCAGCTTTATACCCGATAAGAGAAAAAGGCGCAAGAGGCGAAAAACGCATCAGGGAAGCCTGATTCAAGAAACAGAGGCAGGCATCGCTAAGAAAACTTGCTCGGAAAGGAATGCTTCTAATTACTCAGACACCTGCAAGCCCCGAAAATTGCAAGGAAGCAGTGATAGAAACAAACTGGAAACAAGAAGCTAAAGAAAAAACAGAAACAATCCAAGGGTTAACCAAGTTAAAATGGGATTATTACCAGGCATACATGGGAAAGCCACATAGTCATTGGATGACTCTCAATTATCTAATCAATTTTGTTGAGAAGATAGTGCCAGCTCTTGCCGATTCTGTTTTCTTAACTCAACCAAAGACAAAAGATAGTCAGCCAACTCTACTCAGGCAAATACTAAATGCTTGCGACGTCAAGGAGCAAATTTAGAAATAGTTAAATATTAGATTTAATTTTAGAAATAGTTTTACTTAGAAAAAGGACGGTCATTTAACCCGAACCCTGAATTTCTATAAATAAGTTATTTAGTTAGTAGTATTTAAACCCTTCTCATGCATTTAGAGAAGGGTCCAGAAATTTATCAAAAACTTGTCCTCAAAACATGCACTTTTACACGCTCAGAGGAGGTTTTGATGAATGAATGGAACAGGGTTTATTTGATATTTGCATTTGATATCTACTACTGATGTTGCACTTCTGTACTCTCAGTGGATGTTAAATCAAGGAGAGATAAATCAATTGTTGCTTGAAGCTCATGAGTAGGACTAGTTATAAATGGTATTTTTATCTCTTAATCGTTTCTGCTTATGCATTAAAGTGATATTCAGTTTTCAGTTGTTTATATATTACAGTGTGGATGCCTGAGTTATCATTTGGCACTTTTGTACGGTGATAACTATTTATTTATGCTTAGTGTATGAATAGCTCATTTATGCGATAAGTTTTCACAACTGTTTCGTCTAACTTCTTATACGAAGTAGTTCATCTTTATTGAATTATTTTCTTATAATAGCTGAATGATCTTTATTACCAGTTATTGTTTGAAATATTTTAGATTGCATAGAAGAAAGATCACACCCCGGGTTAGCATAAGTTTTGATTTTTTTCTGTTTATTAGAATACAACAGCATAACATTAGATTAGAATTAGAACAGAAGTATTCCATTTAGAACAGAAATACCCATCTTTCTCACACACACACACTGAATTGGGAAACTGGTCCCATATCCCCAGTCAGACCCGCTATGCCAAATGGATAAGGAGCTGCCAACCAAGGTCCGGACCGGGCAGGTATCCCCCTTGTTGTAGACCCGATTTTCGGGGCCTTCAACATATTTGGCGCTAGAAGGAGGGCCTAAACTATGAATGGCAAGTAAATCTAAATCAAAATACCATTCTGAGAGTAAATCGCCCTCACCATCTCCCCCGACTTCTCCATTACACTTAATCTAGAGTTAGAAGTCGCCGTAGCATCAACCACTGCTACAAACCCTGAAATTTCAGAACAATCTATTATAGAACCTCCTAAAGTCGAATCTCTAATTCACAAACTTCAGCAAATTTCCATTTCCCCTCAGAGATATGATAAATCTCAGGGCAGTGTGACTTCGCAGTATAATCATGCTCATCCCCTGACCAGATTAAAGAGTGAAAAGTTTGGTGTTCGGCCAACTGAATTACCTCTTCCCAAGAGGAAAAGAGCAAGGAAATCACCTAAAGGGTCCGACAGTGAGAGTCTTTCATCAACATCAACCATCTCAACCTCTTCACCGCGAAGTCAACCATCCACTCCTCCACTCGAGACCATTATCAATCCACCTAGTGGAATCCCTACAACTCCTCCTCAATCATCTGCGATCATAATATCCTCATCTTCCCAACCATAGGGATCATCTTCTACACTACCCCCTATTAGCAGTTCAGCAATGGCCCAGTCTCCATGGAACAACCCTAGGGCAGTCTTAATGCCTGCACCCTTGAGTCAAATATCAGCCCATCCTGAGAAAAGGCTGCCTAAGTTCAATCCCGAGGCAGACATGCTAGCAGAAGAGCACATAAACAACTTTATGCTATCCATTAATCTCAACGGGGTTACTAATGAAGATGTTATTGTTTGACTATTTCCTTATACTCTGCAAGGAATAGCCGGATCGTGGTATTTCTCATTACCCTCTGGATCTATTACTAGTTGGGACATCTTCCAAGACCAATTCCTGACCAAGTTTGGTGATGATAGCTCTACGGCAACGTTAATCAAGGACCTATCCAACCTCAGGGCCGAATCTAGAGAGCTTATCAAAGACTTTAATCTATGTTTCAATAAAATTCTAAACAAAATTCCTACTACTTCTCAGCCCAACGAGGAAGTGCGATGTGAATGGTAGATCAATGCTTTACCATCAAACATAGCAATCTTCGTGGACAGGGCTAATAAAATAACCTTAGCTGAAAACATGAAAGAAGCCATAGCAGTAGAGAAACATATAATAGCCCTAGAGAAGAAATCCTCGATAGAGGAACAGAAATCTAAGAAGGTCACCTTCAAAGAAGAGTCCAATAAGAAACAAGCAAAAGATCGATTCAATTTGGAGGGATTGCAAAAATTTCTGAAGACCATGTCCAATGAAATGGTCGACATAAAAAAGCAAGTAGCAGAAACTTCTTCAAAAAGGCCCTACAGAGCTCTTAAAATAGGCCCTTCCATGGATTCAAGGCCACCCAATGCTATTACAAGTGCTGAATTCGAGGAAGAGGAAGAGGAAATTTCCACTGAAGGGTAAACTGATGATGAAGAAGTTGTAGAATTACAAGGAATGTGGGATTTCATCCTCCCACAAGAAGAAGATCAATAAGTATTCCTAGCTAACACACGAAGTAGAAATCAGCTTGATCCTCCCCAAACTACCCCAAAGCCAAAGAGCGCAAGCTCTGCAACAAAGGATAAACTCGCAACAAAGAAAACGACATCTAAAGCGACTCAAACTAGCCCAGTCCAAACGGATTCACCTACTCCATCTAAAACACTGCTAGTTTTGGATGAAATGGAGTACAATATTATAGAAGACATGAAAAAGACTAGGGCCAACATCACTCTGTATGAATTGAGCAAGCTAAAGCATCAACAAAAGATAATGATGAAAGAATTACATGCTGTGCCAGTTACACCTTTGCCTGCCGCTGTAATTTCTCAAGCTTCCCAAAACATGGGAAGACCTCCAACTAATACGACTAACAAGATTGATCCAAATCACATCGCTTTAATTGGAGGAATATCGAGATCTCATACTCCCCCTTTTCTCCTTACTTTCGAAATTCTTAACAAGAATGTACATAATTGTTTAGTAGATTTAGGTGCTTCATCGAATATTTTACCAAAGTCCATATGCACCAATTAAACATTCAACCACAGAAATCCATTGTTCGCATAGTTCAGCTAGATCGATCTCAAGTCGAAGTCATTGGCGAAATAAATCAAGTAACCATAAGGCTGTCATCCAACCCAAAGGTATGTCAAGTTATTGACATTTTAGTCGCTGATATCCCTGAATTTTATGGCTTAATTCTTACCAGGGATTGGTCAGAAAAACTACATGGATACTTCGCAATTGACTGGTCACACATGTGGCTGCCTTACAATGGTAAGCCAAATCAAATAATAGTTGAATGTGAATTACATCAGAAGTACATAGTAACAGAATTAGAGGGGGAAAATGAACCAGTAGCATATAACAGTAGCATAATTGGCAATTACTTAGTGGATTCTTTTCTCGGCAATTTTAATGCTCATACGTCACCTTATTTAGAACATTCTGTTTTATCCCAAGTCGAAATTTTTTCTCAAACGGATAGTTCAAAATGTATCAATTTTTTAGATAGACCTGTAAATAAATCTTTGTTTTGGAAATTATTTTTTGATGGTTCTAAATCTAACGAAGGAGCAGGAGCAGGATGCGTGCTAATTAGTCCAGAAGGAGATAAAATCATGTTGACATGCAGGCTAAAATTTGATTGTACTAACAATACAGCAGAATATGAGGCTTTAGTCCAAGGGTTGTACAAAGCAATCGGGTTAGATATAAAGTATCTCCAAGTCTTCGGAGACTCTGAAATTGTAGTCAGACAGGTACAGAATACTATACATTTCTTATTAGGTCATTTAAAACACTATCAATCTTTAGTTCAAGATCTGACTAAGCATTTTATAGCTTTCAATATTCATCAATTCCCAGACTCCAGAATGCAAGAACTGACCTTTTAGCTAATGTAGCTTCTAAGCTCATTCCTTCAAAATATTTTAGTCCAGATAGATTCTCAATAGAATTAATCTTTAGACCTTCTATTCCTGACAACATCACAAATTGGAGAATATTCAACAACGATCCTGATATCATAATTTTCCTTACTTCTAAAGGATCCTACTCCAATCAAATAATTGACGAAGAACAACATGATCAACAATTACAACAAAATAGCACTAACAATGCTATACCTAAATCAGTGGTCAAGTTAGAAGGCTTGTACGATTTGAAAGATCGGTTTAAAAGGTCTACCAATTCAAAGCTCCAAAGTTCAAATTTGAATTATGAATTAGTAAACCTGGGAACCGATGCCAAACCCCAAAACATAAATCTAGGCCTTGGCCTAGCCCCTGAAGAAAAAGTAGCATATATTCATCTTTTGAGACAATACAAAAACGTTTTTGATTAGAACTATGATGAACTCAAAACATACGACACTTCTATCATCCAACATACTATTCCAATGACCAATAATGAAAAAATTGTCCAACAAAAATTGAGAAAGATCCATCCCAACTTAGAAAATCAGATAAAAACTGAACTCAATAAGCTGTTGAAAGCCAACATAATCTTTCCCGTCAGACATTCTAAATGGGTCTCCAATATGGTACCTGTTAGAAAGAAAAACAGAGATATTACAATTTGTATTGACTTTCGTAATCTTAACAAGGCCTGTCAAAGAGACAATTTTCCTTTACCACCGATGGAGCAGATATTGCAGGAAGTGGCAGGCTCATAATTAATGTCTTTCTTGGATGAATTTTCAGGATACAATCAAGTGTTGGTACATCCTGATGATCAATTGAAGACCACATTCATAACTAAATGGGGCACATATGCATATCGAAAGATGCCATTTGGTTTGATTAATGTTGGTGCCACATTTCAGAGAGCGATGGACATCACATTGAAAGGTTTAGCCAATAAATCTGTGGTAATTTATTTGGATGATATAACCATGTATTCCAAGAAACAAAGCGACCATCTCAAAGACTTGAAACAAATCTTCCAACGATGTTTAAGGTATGGAATTTCACTTAACCCAAAGAAATATTTTTTCACATTAAGTGAAGGGAAACTTCTAGGATTCATAGTGTCAAAATCTGGAATTCACATCAACTCTAACAGAATCAAAGAAATTTTAGAAATATCCCTACCTCATAACAAAAAAGCCATGCAATCTTTCCTTGGTCAAATCAATTTTGTAAAGAGATTTGTTCCATATTTTTCACGAATCGTATATCCTTTACAAACCATGATAAAAAAGAACTCTAATTTTCAATGGGGCCAAGATGAACATGAAGCGTTCAACCTGATCAAACAGGCTATTATTAACGCTCCATCTTTAGCAACTCCGAATTTTTCAGAGCCTTTTATTTTATACACATTTGCCTCAGATAAGTCATATGCTGCGATACACACTCAAACGAATCAAGAAAATGTGGAAGAACCAATTGCTTTTTCAATTCAAATTTGCATGGTGCTGAATTAAATTCCTCAGATGTGGAGAAACAGGCTTATGCTATTTTCAAAGCGATCAAATACTTCAGACCTTTTCTACTCAAAACCCATACCAAAATTATAGTACCGTTTCCAGCGGTAAGGAATCTTCTAGTACAAAAGGATTTTGGTGAGAAGAGGGCCAAATGGGTAACTGCCTTACAAGAATATGACATAGAAATTAGACCAGCAAACATTGTAAGAGGTCAAGGCTTTTGCAAAATGTTGGTTGGAGCATCGTAAATTTCTGAAATTCCATCTGTAGAGGTACAAGTGTGCGAGGTAAGCCTAAACGATGGAGAGTCATTATACGCTGATATCATTTATTATCTTAAGAATGGATATGCTCCTTCATACCTCAATTATACTAAGAAAAGAGCTCTAAGGTTAAAAGTCAAACAATATCAGCTCATAAATGATATTCTTTTTAGAATGAATTACGATTATGTTCTCCTTATATGTCTTGAGAAATATGAAGCTGATAAAGTTTTGCAGGAACTCCACGATGGGCCAGCAGGCGGACACTACGCTGGAGATGCTACTGCACATAAAATCTTGCGTGCAGGATATTACTGGCCCACGTTATTCAAAGACTCGCACAGTTACGTGAGGAAATGTCAAGTCTACCAAACTACTGTTGGAAGACAAAAGAAACCATCCTTACCACTACAACCGGTTAACATCAACCAACCTTTCAGTTAGTGGGGATTGGACATAATAGGTGAGATCGTTCCTCACTCTTCCAAGTAGCATAGATATATCCTTACAGCGATAGATTATTTTACTAAGTGGGTAGAAGTAGTTCCACTCAAGACGGCTAATGATGAAAATATCATTGAGTTCATAGATCTATTTATAATTACCAGGTTTGGATTACCTTCTGCTTTAATGTTCGATAATGCATCATACTTTTCTAGAAATGCAATGACTGAATTTGCATTTAAAAGAGGATTCAAACTTAAATATTCGGCCAATTATTATCCACAGGGAAACGGATTAGCCGAGTCTACAAACAAAAACCTAATCAAGATTATCAAAAGAACAGTAGACAAAAATCATAAAAATTGGCATAAATCCTTAATATACGCTTTATGGGCAGACCGAATAACGAGAAAAGCTTCCATCGACACTTCTCCCTTTAATTTAGTTTATGGGATAGAAGTAGTTCTTCCGACTCATTTAGCAATTCCTTCTTTGTCTCTAGTTCAATACATTGATGAAGTACCAACTTCCTCATTACACCTAAGACAAATGGAAATAATCAAATTAGAAGAATAGCGAGAACAAGCTAAGAAAACACATGCTCATCATTAGGCACTAGTAAAATCCTCTTTTGATTTAAATATAATGACCAGAAAATATTTTCAGGTGGGAGATTTAGTTTTAAAATGGGACAAGGCACACGAAAAAAAGGGGAAACATACAAAATTTCAAAGAATGTGGCTTGGTCCTTTTCAAATTGTAGAAGTCTTAGGTCCATCGACATTTGTGTTACAGGATTTAGCAGGTAAAAGAGGCTCTTTGCCTGTCAATGGACAAATTCTTAAGAAATATTTTCCATAGAAGATTATTCTTCTATTTTGTAGAGTAATAGTAGTTTTTCTTTTTCATAATAAAACCAGTTGTGAATGGTTACATTAGGCATTTACGAAAAGAAACCAACTCTCTTTCAAATTTTGATTTTTCGCTTGTATAAATAGCAAATCTTTTGGAAAATTGATCTTTATTATTGAAAGATACAGTTAAAGACTCTAACCTAGATATGACACTAGTTTCAACTTCATAAATTTTGATGAAAATAAACTTTAATGAAGAAATTGTTTTATATTAGTGCAATGAAAGGTATCAATAACAAAATAAAGATTCTCTGTAGAATAGTTACTTTCAAAAAATCTATCATTGTCATCCAGAGCTATCTAAAGAAAACAATGACTCCCTCCCTGCCAAGGAAATCACAACTTTCAGAGGAACAATCCAAGGATACACTTCATCTTAAAGAATGAGAGGTCTCATCACGAGCCGGCTTAACATAATCACAGATATTATAACTTGCTGAATTTGCCAAATACTGCATACCACAACAAGGCAATGACTCAAGATTGTTACAATCAAGAGGCAAGGGGTCTCATCACGAGCCAACTTGTTCAGCAAAGTTATAAATCAAGTGAATGACTGTGTCATAAATTGGCTACCAAACCAAGACATTATTCTTTAAGAATAAAAATAAAATCAAAGCAATAAGTGTGGATGTGGATTCTTCTTTGAGATTTGTATGTTTCTTTAAGTAGGATACAGGATCATTGCTGGGTAATAGGTAACTCTGTCGAGGCTATGAATGCTTGCTGGCAGTAGAGGCTCTACCTACAACAAATGAGCATATTTTAAAACTGGTTTACAGAGAAGACTTTGTTTTATCTTTACAAACCAAGTAATGACTGATGTAAACGCAAGGACTAACTTGAGGCAGCAAATAATTAAAGTTGAAAATAGCTGAAACAAAATGTCATTGACGGGTTAGAGCATAATGTACTTTATCTTTCCATAATAAAGTTTAATTTTCTGAAAACTTTTCTGTTTTTGAAGCTGAAAAAATCCAACAGAAACACAGAGATAATTGGTTCTTCCAAGTGAATCGCCAATTGTTGTGGCCACTAAATAAGTGGGGACCCTCACTAAAAAATCAAAAAATTAATTAGTGTTATATTTTCTTTTTAGATAAAACTTACAACATCATGGACTTAGGAAAATACCTTGAAGAAATCTAAAAAAAACCTAAGTTTCATAATGAAGAAAATTAAATTCACTCCTTAAGAGATATCGCATCGCGCAAAGAATGATAGGGTACCTTCTAATGAGTTAAAATGATGAAAAACGCGAGATTGCGATGCGAAACTTCATCGCATCGCATATACTAGAGAAACACTCACATTTAAAAACTCTAAAAATCGTTGATATGCGACATCGCATATCGCGCATCGCAAAAATCACATGAATTACACAAGGATTATAACGATCTGTGATATTGCGATATTGCGATACTACGATACTACGACATTGCGACACTATGATACCGCAATACTGCAAAGTTGCGATGCTGCGATATTGTGATACTGCGACCTTGCGATAAAAACAGCACGATGATGTTGCAATTTGCGATACAGCGATCTGCGATATCGCAAAGCAAAAATCGCAGGACCCCTCCATCGCAATTGGTTCTGGCTCATTATTCGAGAAAAAAATTTCAGCCAAGAGTTGGTCATGTATTTTAATGTGAATTAATGAGTTATTGCCAGTTGTTAATGAAGTATGGTGTTGTGTTTTTCAAAGAACTAGCTCATGTAAGGTGGCATGTTTTGCATATCTTCGGCATTTAAAAGTTTTCCTGTCATTATCTTTTATCATTACTTCCACCTCAATGTAAACTGCAGGAAATAAGGACGAAGCATTATACAGGGTACTCTGCAGAAAACTAAGAGGAGGAAAGGCAACGCTCCAATGTACATTTCGGAAGGCACACCTATTCCACTTAAGGAAGAAAAAGAGCCGTAGAACTCTTCTAAGGCATCTATCACAGATTTCTCATATACAGCCATGGTTGAATGAGTACTGAACGATGTTGATACTGGAAACAGACAGTTTAATTCTCAGGGCCAAGAGCTCATGGAATCACTATTTTTACAAATTTTGACCTTTATACCGAATGAGAGAAAAAGGCACAAGAGGCAAAAACCGCATCAGGGAAGCCCGGATCAAGAAACACAGGCAGTTTCTGATGCGTGATTAGCGCTTAGAAAAATTTCTCAAAAAGGAAGGCCCCTAGTTACTCAGTCACCTGCAAGCCCCGAAAATTGCAAGAAATCAGCGATAGAAACAAACTGGAAAGAGAAGACTGAAGGAAAAGCAGAAGCAGTCCAAGCGTTAGCCAAGTTGAAATCGGATTTTTACCAGGCATACATGGTAATGATACATAGTCATTGGATGATTCTCAAGTATATCATCAATTTTACAGAGAAGATAATGCCAGCTCTTACCGATTTTGTTTGCTTAACTCAACCAAAGACGGAAGATAGTGAGCCGACTCCACTCAAGAAAATACTGAATGCTTGCGACATTAAGGAGTAGATTTAGAAATAGTTAGATAGTAGATTTAATTTTAGAAATAGTTTTGCTTAGAAAGAGGATGGTCATTTAAACCAAATCCTCAATTTCTATAAATAAGTTATTTAGTTAGTAGTATTTAAACCCTTCTCATGCATTTAGAGAAGGGTCCAGAAATTTATCAAAAACTTGTCCTCAGAACATGCACTTTTGCACCCTCAGAGGAGGTTTTGGTGAATGAATGGAACAGGGTTTATTTGATATTTGCATTTGATATCTGCTACTGATGTTGCACTTCTGTACTCTTAGTGGATGTTAAATCAAGGAGAGATAAATCAATTGTCGCTTGAAGCTCATGAGTAGGACTAGTTATAAATGGTACTTTTATCTCTTAACCATTTCTGCTTGTGCGTTAAAGTGATATTCACTTTTCAGTTGTTTATATATTGCAACATGGATGTCTGAGTTATCATTTCGCACTTTTGTACGGTGATAACTATTTGTTTATGTTTAGTGTACGAATAGCTCATTTATGCAATAAGCTTTCACAACTGTTTCGTCTAACTTCTTATACGAAGTAGTTCATCTTTATCGAATTCTTTTCTTATGATAGCTGAGTGATCTTTATTACCAGTTATTGTTTGAAATCTTTTTAGATCGCATAGAAGAAAGATCACACCCCGGGTTAGCATAAATTTCGATGTTTTTCTGTTTATTAGAATACAATATCATAGCATTAGATTAGAATTAGGATAGAAGTATTCCATAGAAGAACAGAAATACCCATCTTTCTCACACACACACACTGAATTGGGAAACTGGTCCCATATCCCCAGTTGGACCCGCTATACCAAACGGATAAGGAGCTACCAACCAAGGTCCGGAATAGGCGGGTATCCCCCTTGTTGTTGACCCGATTTTCGGGGCCTTCAACATTGCTACAATCGCCCTCCAAAATTTTGTCTCGCATGTAAATTTCAAAGCCTGCCTTGGATCCTGTGATCGATCATTCCTTGGTCACTTATTGGTAAGGTTATGTTCTCAAGCTTCCCCCCGTGATCTTAAGAGTTGTTCACTCTCTCATCTTTGTATCATGTTCCATCTTTGGGCATAGGGATTATTGTTTTTCATGCAAAGGGGATGTTGTTTTGCTTCAAGGGAAAGCATGTACGCATGAGTTGTTATCATCGCATATACATGTTTCGCACTCACGTCATGCAATCTTTTCATGAAGCTTGTTGTATCAAGAAGAGTGTGTTTTATAAATTCTAGATGGTCTACATTGTATCACTAGGTGTTTGTGTTTTATCATATTTGTGTCCAATCACTGTTTACATCTGTGTCACTGATATCACACTTAGCCATTTCTCAAGCAACCTAGCCTCATCTAGCTTACCGTAACTGTGCACTTTACTTCTGCAATCATCAATCTTCCTCCCTTGATTTCTGAAACTCTATAGTGCATAGAGCCCCTAGCCTCCCTTGGAATCCAAAACTGCGCAGTGGTTTCCTTGAGTGTCCTTCCCCCAGCCAAAATGCATTGCCTTTAAAAACTACACAATATTGTCCCTCAGCTTCTCATTATGTATTTTAACATGGATCTATGTAGATGTGTCCTCCTGGAACCCATCCTGCAGTAGTGCCTTGCATCCAAAAACAATGCAGTATTGACTCTCACCTTCCTGGATTGTCTTGCATTAAGAAACTGCATAGATGGGCCTCCCAGGGCTTCATCCCGGCAGCAATCACTACCCACTGAAAATGTGCTAATCTATCTCTCAATGACTACAGGAAAATATGGCACGCTGAGATCACTCCAAAGGATTTGAAGAGAGGGATCAAGAGACCAAGTGATGGAAAAAGATCATGACCGCATGCAAACTTCGTCGAATGCATGATCATCTCGAGGGTAAGCATGGTAAGAGAAAACACCTTTCCAAGTACATCTTATAGTTGAGTTTGTCGGATTTCTTGTCATTTCCATAGCATCCTGTCTTCAGTAACATGCATGTGTGCAAACACAAAAAAGTCATTTCATGTGATTCCTCTACATATCTTGCTTCCTTTTCGCTTATTTGACTAATTGTCATCTTTGGCATGCTGATTGCACTATCATGATTGCGACCTTGTTCTGGTGATATTGAAGATTTTTATTTGTGTGTATGAGTTGTGTTTTCTATGTAAAAATCTATTGCACTCACACAAAAAGTTGTAAACAATGTCGCACAAGTGTTGTCACGGTCGTTCAAAGATATATCTCAAGTATCGCACTTGTTGTTCTCAACCTTTAGATGACCGCACTAAGCACATGTTGTCTTGTTGGTTTGAGGCATCTTGACGTCAATTCATGCTAAGTGCGTGTTCACAAGGTCATACATACACGAGTTCGCTAGCTCACACACTTAACCATATTTCCCAAAACTATGTCGACTGGACAACCTTCTATCAACCAAACCTCCAATAAGTTGCACTATGTAGTCTCAGCCCTGAGTGACCCTGCATTGTTTCCTAGAACTACACAGACCTTGAGGCTATCCTCCCGGTCATCTTGCACTACACGATTATGGAAATGAGTCAGCTGACTGTCTCCTAGAACTGCGTAGAAGTTGTCCAAGAAGCCATTCCAATTTGGGGTTCTCGCAAGACCATCCACCAAGCCTCCCACTAGTCAACCAAAGAATTTGACTTTAGCACTTATCTAGGGTTGCACTCATCTACAAAATTGTGAAGAATTTTTCCAACCTTCCTACCTGCACTACCTAAAGAAACTATTTAGATATGAGGGATAGGCACCCGCTGCTTATCACTGCATTGTCCCAGGAAATTGCACAATTTTTCCAGGGATTTCCTCCGCTAACCTGCTCTAGACTCCTCCTGATAACTGTGTAGTTTTCATTGATAGACCACATGCTTCCTGGATCCATAATCATCTCAGAAATTGCACAGTCATGTTTTTTTTTACTGCCTCCCAGAACTGTGCAATTTTAACCAGCAAGCTCCCATAGTACGATCTCGGCCTCATCTAGAAAACTATGCATTTTTCACTGCTAGTGCACCCTATTGCCCACACTATCTTCCCCAGAAAAAACTACGCAATTATGCCTCCAAACTAAGCCATATCTTGCAAATGTCAATGTTGTCCCCAACTACTCATCCCAGTCTCCCAGTGACCTCTCCATAGTTTTTCCCAACAATGACCCAGAGCCTCACATCCCGGCCTGACATGTGCTCTGCATTTTTTGAGAGCCTTTTCCACTCTCTCGATCACCTGCACCCGAAGACAAAAGACAATGCATCATTCTAGACTAGGGGATTTCTAGATTTGATGCCATCTTGTCATGGGTGATAGAAGAAATAGGTACATGGATGAGACATGTTGCGATGATGAATGGGATGAACAAGGAGCGCATGCCAAAAGACTTGATCGTGGTTGGATGAACACATGAAGCATACCAAGTAGCAAGCAAAGGAGACACATGCACATGTATGAACCATCAAGCGAAAACCAAGACCATTGAATACTCTGCGCACTTTGTGATGTGGAGGTAAAGATATGATACACCAAGAGCATACTCATCACCCAACAACATACCATCTCGACACGGACAACACAGTCAGCATGCTCATGTCAGCAGTGTCATGTTGAGTTGTGTCATGAGTCATCTCAGCCACATCACTACTTTAGTCCATACTTGTTCTAATCAATGTAATGTAACATGGAAGTCGAAGAGACCCACGGATGAAGTTGAACAGTCATGTAGGTCGATACGTCACAAGGGTGAATTTCACCCTTGGCTATATAAACCCCCTCATTTGTACATGCAAAAGACTTTTCACCTTGGCTCCTCCCACAGAGTCGTGAGAGTTTGAAATATTTTCTTTGAGTAGCTAGCAGTGGCTCCAATGCTCCACTACTGGGGCTAGTGATGTACGGTGTATGAATGTGTCTTGGAATTTTTTCTTAATTTAGAATCCTGTTACATGCCAACACGTTTTCACACTTGTATTGTATTCATTTGTAAGGCTATTCTTTAGACGCTTGTAATGCAGTTGCTTTAACTTGAACTAAGATAGTTGAAATATTTTGATTGTTTTAGTGCATATGTTGTTGGAAATGTGGTGTATCAGTTGTTATCATTGTCTTTCCCACATGGACTACTCCGTCGGACCTTAGATAGACTCATTCCTATAAACTTGTTATAATGACTATCACACTTGTGTTGACTACTTCGCTGGGTGACGTACGTGCTATCTATTCACCTTTGTGTCTGTGACTTCTGCATCCATGTGGACTACTCTATTGGAAGCTGCGAAGATCATGTTGTGTGGTGTGTCTCTACCTGAGTTGTGACTACTCCCTTTCAACTTGAAGCTCACTCTCACCCTATCCCTCTGCAGTGAAAGAACTTTGACACAAGTTACACTAAGCACTCATCAGACACATAAACCTCGTTGTTTGAAGACTAAGTATACCACTCTCATGTGATAACAAGCAAGAGCTAAGGCATATATTTAAGATAATGGAAACCAGGTCATCATACTGGATGGGATTCCTACACCAAACGGTGTGAGGTCTAGTTGGGACTTCATACCGGGGAGATCCCATGCATGTTGGTGGATCCATCAACGTCAACATTTCTGGCAGTAAAAGGAGGGCTAGATGAAAAGCTAAGCCCATTGCATCTAGTTTGAATCTCTTATCAAAATGGATCATACACAAATCGAGCTCCTGAGGTGTTTCTCCCATTTCTCCCTTAATCAACTATCACTCAAAGATGAGCTTCTTGATCACTTGTCCTTGTTAAAGTTTGACGGTGAGGACAGAACATTCGTAACCAAGGACATTTATAATTTTCTTCATTTGTGTAAATCTCATGAAATTGATAGTGAAGAGCTTGTTTGCATACTTTTCTTTCTCACCCTTGAAGGTCATGTTAATCAGTGGTGGCATACCCTGCCACCTGCTTCTGTCCATTCCCTTCTTACCCTGCTCAAGGAGCTCCATCAAGCCTTCATAATTTTAACCACCAAGATGTCTATGAAAGAATATCTTGTTTAAGAATGAAGCCTGGTGAATCAGTTGAGGACTTTGCTACCCGCTTCCTCACCTTTGTCATGAAATCCTAAACAATTTTTTGGATCTTGACTTCGTGAGCCAAGAGTTGAAACGCTTGGTTCACATTTCTGAACACGGTGAACCTCCTCGTTTCCCTTCTTCCTTGACTCTTTCGGATCATGAGGCCCCTCACTTTGTAGAGGAGGAGCCCAACAACCCCGTTTGTTCATTGTACTCCTCCCTTCTCAGTCTCGAAGTGGGTTCCCCCTCACAGTGGTCGCAAAGCTGAGAAATCTATGCAACATTTTACCAACCCATCTTCTCAGGCATCTCCCACTCCAATGGAGGAAATTCCATGATGGCTCAGAAATCCTATGGAAAAGACTCAATCCTCCATTCTACACGAGGACATCACCGTTCATAACCCAAGTCTCAAGTTTGATATGCATCTCTGTTGTCCTCCAGCATCTACAAGCCATGACTCCTTATACCATGACTCACTTGATCAATCTTCTTCCCCAGCCATCTACGCACACTCTCTTGATTCTCCAGTTGTTGGCTCAAATTGCGGTCATGTGCAAGGAAGTCTCATTTCACAAGCGGAGGAGAAGAATTTTGAAGACACAATCAGTTCCTCCTCTATGCCTCAAAATGGTTCACATCAAGACAATGAGCTTCCATTCTTGAACAATTCTTAACCTGCTGATCTTGGAGAAGCAACATACACAATTAATTCTTTCGATCTACCTCCAATCTTGGGTTGTCATCACTCCCATGCTTCCATATGTTGTGATGAACGCCAAAGCACATCATGTGATCTATTGTTCTCTCATGTACACTCTAACTCAGATCTTGAATGAGCTTCGGTTAAAGAAAAATTCCATATCGAAACTTCCTTTGCACCTAACTTTCTCATGTTTCCTACCATTCATAGCACATATACATGCAGCAGAGATACTCCCTATTGTCTTTCTTCTTCATCTAATGATTTATCTCCTCGATCGACACAAGGCAGTGAGGTTGTCCATGATGAAAACAGTCTCAACGTATAGGACTCTTCCCACTCGTCATCATCTTGTATGCTGCATGAAGAAAACTCATCAAGTCAACTTGCTAAAGCTAAAAAATTTGATGAAGCCTGTGACATAGATAGATTCCATCCTAAGAGCAGTTTTGAAATCAAAAACAACAACCATCCCCAAGCCATGCATGATCTGGTTCACATCTCAAAATGAAAATTTTAAATTATGGAAAGTTCCGAGACGTGCTAAGGAGTCGAGGCACTTCAACGTCCGTTGATGGTTATGTCAGGACCTCATGAATCTGGTATGCCCCTCGAACCGAATCAAATATGGTTTCTCATGCACAATTTGTCTATCTCCATGGTTTCACTGGACATGGATCCCCATGTTAAAAAATGTTTACTACTTTGGGTTTGATATTTCAAGATATAAAAATTTCACTCATGACCGAATCCATGAGTCTGTTACAGCATGTCCATATTCATGCACATCTCTTACATCCAACTTAGTTTGGGAGTGTCTATCTCTCATGCAATCATGGAAATGTCAAGATGATTATCTCAAACATTGTCTTTGTCTAGAATCATACTTATCGTATGTTCTCTCTCATGATTAGCTCCTTGGTCTTCTAGCGAATATTTCACTTCAAACATTCCTGCTCATCACACCAGCAATCTCCTTATGTGATGAGGAGCCCACAATATATCATGTGAATCAAGTTCCTCTCATTTCATCACACCTCAACTGGCTTCACACATTCACAGTGCTGGCATCCTTTCTACATTCCTGTGATGACCATGATGCCTACGCAATTTTTCAACAGTTGCAGGTGGGTGTTCTATCATATCAAGGGCACAGTGAACATGGTTCCATCATTCATAGCATTCGCAAGATTGTTCAAAAAATATATTTGTTCATGTCAAACTGGGAATCTAGCATCTTGACCAACTCGTTTGATATTTCTTCTATCTTGGGTGACTGTCATGTAGTTTATCATTTTCCCAATAGTACATCTAATGGCAGTTGCTTCACGTACTATAATCTTCACTGTGTACCATCTTTCTCCTCAAACTTATGTCAAGCAAGTGAGGCACTTCAACCTACGCTAATGGCTATGGTAGGTCCCCACTATCTTGACATGACTGACGAGAATGATCAAATATATCTATTAGCACCATATTCCCAACTTGGTCCCCTATCTCGAATCAGAAATCCATATTTTTAAATATCACGAGTCTTTCAAAACAGGCATCACGAATTGTATGATCCAATCCCTAAATGTTTAGAACAATCTTACTTGGCGAGCCGTATTGTAACTAACAAGCTTCAGTCCTTCCTTGTCCTCGCTCAAAATCTTGATGCATATGAACACACACTCACAAGAGGCTTTCGAGGTTTGTTGAAAAAAGGTAGTCATCGAAGAGGTAAGCATGTGTGTTGGCTGGTTGTGACACATATTTCTGCCCACTGGAAAGACCTTCTCTCTCATGTGAAAGATTGTCAAGTTTTGGTATTTTCTATTATACACTATTTTTATTCTATTTTAATTACTTGTATCTTTGTGGTTGCAGGTCAGGTATGCCTACAATGGCTTCACTGGAAATTTTATTTCACGTAACCCCAACTATTTAGTGTAGGAGTAGGAGTAGTGTTTTCTTTCTTTCTTCACTTTGATTTCTGGTTTGCATGTTTTTTTTCTTGCTCACTTGGTTTGGTTTGCTTCATTGCTTTCTTTTCTTACTTGTTTTTCTTTCACTCTACTTTTCCTTTTTTTATTTTTCTTTATTTTCTTGCTTTTATACATGGGTTATCCTCACATGAAACGGTCTTTGTTTCTCGAGACAAGCCGTGCAAATCTAAGAGTACTCGTACAGCTATCAAAATCTAGTTATCTGTTGTCCTCTCTCTTTGTGAAGAGCTTGTTATCTTCAGTCGATGATGCCTTGAGGGAAAATATGTTTTTTTCAAAGTGCGTCCTGGTGAAAACACAACGCTTGCACTGTTAACTAGTACTGCCTACTCTAATCAGTTCTTTTGGGTTAAGCCTTGTCAGCTCAGTCAAGTAGAGTAAGCTAAGGGGGGGAGCCTTAAAAAGTATGTCAAAGGTATATATAACATACTTATTTGAAGGAACAACTTCTTCTGCTCTCAATAAGTCGAGATATCTCTTCCACCTCTGAAATAAATAAGTGCCTATGCACAGTTCTTTGGAAAAATGAAAAACATGAAAAATGAATAAGATAAAAGAAGAGAAAGGCTTCCTACTCAGAGAGGTGATACACATAACTCCATTGGGGACTGACCAGGCTTGCTAGTAGCAGAGTGATTCTTGTGTTCCTGCATGACTCCACTGGGGTACTATCAAAACCTGCTAGCAACAGAGGAACACCAGAGATGAAACTTAAACTCTAACTATTATATTACTTGTGAATCCATATACTCCTCATCCCCAATCAAAACAACTAAGTTGACTTGGCTTTTAATGTTTTATGATCGATTAATAAAATGGTAGGGACTACATCTTTCACAGTGGCTAGTGCGGAAGCCATCACGATCAAAGAATCAAACAATATTTCTAGAAGGGTTAAACTCACTTTTCATGAAACAAGGTCCATACAGAGAGCTAGATTTATACTGGTGTGTCACCAATGTTGTAGCAGCTACAACCACCCTCCAAAATTTTGGCTTGCATGAGCCTACTTGGATCTTGTGATTGATCATTCCTTGGTCACTTGTTGGTAAGGTGATGATCTCAAGCTTCCCCCTTGATCTTAAGAGTTTTTCATGCTCTCATCTTTGTAGCATGTGTCATCTTTGGGCATAGGGATTGTTGTTTATCATGCAAAGGGGATTTTTGTTTTGATTCAAGCGAAAGCATGTGGGCATGATTTTTTATCATCACATAGACATGTTTCACACTCACGTCATGCACTCTTTTCACGAAGGTTGTTGCATCAAGCCTAGTATGTTTTATACATTCTGTATGGTCTACATTGTATCACTAAGTGTTCGTGTGTGATCATAGTCGAGTCCTATTAATTTTTACATATGTGTCACTAATCTCGCACTTAGCCATTTCCTGAGCAACTTAGCCTCATCCAACTTCCTGGAACTGTGCACTTTTCTTCTACAACCATCAAGCTTCCTCTCTTTCCTACTGGAAATCCATAGTACAGAGAGACCCCAACCTCCCTTGGCATCCAAAATTGCATAGTGGTTTCCTCTAGTGTCCTTCCCCCAGTCAGAACCCATTGTCTTCAGAAATGGTGTAGTATTGTCCCTCAGCTGCTCAGTCTATATTTTAACTTGAAACTCCGCAGATGTGTCCTCGCAGAACCCATCCTACCGTAGTGCCTTGCTTCTAGAAACTGCGCAGTATTGCCTCTTAGATGCCCAAACTGTCTTGCATTAAGAAATAGCGCAAATGGTCCTCCTAGGGCTTCATCCTAGCATCAGTTACTTCTCGTTGAAACTACATTGATCTATCTCAATGACTACAAGAAAAGGTGACACGGTGAGATCACTCGCAAGGATTTGAAGAGAAGGACCAAGAGACCCAGTGATGGAAAAATATCATGACCGCATGCAAACTCCATTAGGTTCATGATCATCTTGAGGCTAAGAATGGTAAGTAAAGAACACATTTTGAAGTACAACTCTTAGTTGAGTTTGCAGGACTTCTTTTCATTGTCACATAATCCTGTCTTTAGTAACATGCATGTGTGAAAACACAAAAAAAGTCATTTCATATGTTTCGTCTACATGTCTTGCTTCCTTTTCTCTTGTTTGACCAACTATTCCCTTTAGCATGTTGGTTTCTATGTCATGCTTGCGACCTTGTTCTGATGCTATTTAAGGTTTGTATTTGTTTGTAAGAGTTGTGTTCACTATGTAAAAATCTATCGCACTCACACATGAAGTTGTAAACAATGTCTCGAAAGTGTCATCACGGTCATTTAAAGATCTATCTCAAATGTCATACTTGTCACTCTCAACCTTTAGCCGGTCAGACTGAGCACATGTTGTCTTTTTGGTTTGATTTTTCTTGTCATCCATTCAAGCTAAGTGTTTGTTCACAACTTCATATATACACGAGTTCTCTTGCTCACATACTTAACTATCTTTCTCAAAAATTTGTCGACTGGACAACCTTCCATCAAACAGACCTCCACTAAGCTGCATTACGTAGTCTCAGCGCTTAGTGACCCTGTATTGTTGCCCATAAATGCACAAAGATTGAGTTTGTCCTCTCAGGTAGCCTATACTATAAAATTATGGAAATGGGCCACCTGCCTGTCTCCTAGAACTGCGCAGAAGTTGTCCAAGAAGCCATTCCAATCTGCACTTCCCACAAGACCATCCACCAAGCCTCCCGTAGATCAGCCGAAGAATTTGACTTGAGCACTGAGCCAACGTTGCATTCATCTCCAAAACTATGAAAAATTCATCTAGCCTACCTACCTGCACTACTTGAAGAAACTGTGTAGACTTGAGGGATAGACACCCGCTGCCTGTCATTGCACTGTCCCAGGAAATTGCGCAGTTTTTCCAGGCAGTCCCCCGACTGGCCTACTCTTCACTCCTCTTGAAAATTGTGCAGTTTTCATTGACATTCAACCTATTTCCTAACACCCTTCTCAGCCTCAAAACTGCATAGTCATGTCTTGCTTGATTGCCTCGCAGAACTACGTAGTTCTGACTAGCAAGCTCTCACAACACGATCCTGACCTCCTCTGGAAAACTACGCAATTATGCCTCCTAGCTAAGCCATATCCCCCAGATGTCACTGCTATCCCAAAATTCTCATCCAAGCCTCCTAGTGACCTTTGTGTATTTTTTCTCAGTAGTGCCCAAGACCCTCGTATCCTGGCCTGACATGTGCTCTACGCTATTCCAAAGCCTTGTCCTCTCTTTTGCTCACCTACACTTGGAAATGAAAGAAAATGCATGTAATTAGGGGATTTCTAGATTTTATGTTTTCTTGTCATGAGTGATTGCAAAAATAGGTACATGGATGAGACATGGCGTGATTATGAATGAGATGAATAAGGAATCCATGCTAGAAGACTTGCTCACGGTTGGACAAATACACAAACCATACCAAGTAGCAAGCAAAAGAAACACATGCACATGCATGAACCATCAAGAAAACACCAATACCATTGAAGACTCCATGCACTTTTCCATGCCGAGGTGAAGATATGATATACCAAGAGCATACAAATCACCTAGCATCATAGCAGCTCGACACGGACACCACAGTCAGCATGTTCATGTCAGCAGTGTCATGTTGAGTTGTGTCATGAGTCGTCTTGGTCACATCACTACTTTGGGCCATACTTGTTCTAATCAATGTAATGTAGCGTGGAAGTCCAAGAGACCCACGGATGAAGTTGAAGAGTCATGTAAGTCGAACAGTCATGAGGGAATTCGAAAAGACACAAGGGTCAGTTTCACCCTTGGCTATATATACCCCCTCATTTGTACATGCAAAGGACTTTTCACCTTGGCTCCTCCCACATATCCTTGAGAGTCTGTAATATTTTCTTTTAGGAGCGAGAAGTGGCTCCAATGCTCCACTACTGGGGCTAGTGATGTATTGTGTACAAATGTGTCTTCGAACTTTTTCTTAATTCAGAAGCGTGTCACAGGCCAGCACGTTTTCACACATGTACTGTATTCATTTGTAAGACTATTCTTTGGACGCTTGTAATGCATGTTTATTTAACCTATACTGATATAATTAAACTATTTTGATTGTTTTAGTGCATATGTTCTTGGAAATTTTTTTTATCAGTTGTTATCGTTGTCTTTCCCATGTGGACTACTCCACCAGACCTTAGAGACTAACTTATTCTTATAAACTTTTTATAACGACCATCGCACTCATGTGGACTCCAATGGGTGTCGTACATGCTATATGTTCGTCTCTGTGTATGTGACTACCACATCCATGTGGACTACTCCATCGGAAGTAGCATAGATCATGTTGTGTGGTGTGTCTCTACCTTAGTTGGGACTACTCCTTTTCGACTTAAGACTCACTCTCACCATCTCCCTTTGCAGTGAAAGAATTTTGCCACAAATTATGCTAAGCACTCACCAGGCACATAGATCTCATTGTTTGAAGACAAAGTATACCACTCTCATGTGATGACAAGAAAGAGCCAAGGCATACCTTTAATATAATGTAAACCAGGCCGTCATACCGGATGGGACTCCTACACCAAATGGTGTGAGGTCTTGTTGGGACATCATACCGAGGAGATCCATTGAATGTTGGTGGATCTAGCATTGTCAATAGGATGGTAATTAGTCACAAATTTATATGAGGCAACTCCCCTACAGGTCCAAAAATAAATCCTCGATCTAGAGGAAAAATAGTTTAGGTATCCTGTTTATTTCTCTGACTTAGAGATTGGAAGAAACAACATCAAATATATTCTATGCCTAGGAAAGTTTTGCAAGAGAAGGCTTCATTTCCTTCACTCCAGCACCCATCATCGACAACTAGAAACTATTTTCAGCATGATTATCAAAGACAAGAAAGTCAACAACTACAAGTTGTTTCAAGTGAGGAGGAGATAATGAGAATTTTGTGGGTTATAAGATATAACTTAGATTATATAGTGGTAATATTGCCTTGAATGGAATATTATATTTTCTCTATTTCATACACTGAATCAAATGAACACCAGGACGTGACAATGGTCATCAACACTCCAACTCAAGCCTATCCTCAAGACAACTCTTTTTCCACATCATCAGTAATCATCTTAGACTAAAAAATCCATTGAACATTTTATCAACACTTTTGTGGGTGACAAGTTCTGTTTTTGTAAATGATATCTTAATGCTTTTACAAATCCTAGTCTTTTGGAGGACTATGTGTATTACGATAACATATTATATTTTTGGTAGGAATGGTAAAAAAGAAGAGTTATATGTCCAAATCTACAGTCCTTAAGAATCTCAATTTAGCTATGGTAGTTGGTAGATTTGGTAATACTCATGCTTGTTATACAGGAAAATGACCTCCTCATCACCTTAGAGGAGAAAGGTAGTTTGACAGAAAGATTGACCAAGTTCAGACTCCTCTTTGCCAAGGTAACACTCCCCAAGAACTAGCAAGAAGATTCATAACAATCCTCAGAAATGAACCAGGGGTGTTTGCCCCTAGGGTAACTCTCTATGTTTCCTTAGGGGCAGCGTTAGTCAACTTTGGTGAGTTTCTAAAGGTCAAAGGAGTCGGTTGACTAAATAATATCCCACTATTTACTCATATGTCATCCTGAAAAGAAGGAAACATCTTGATTCGACATGTTTGAGGATATTTCTATTCCGAATGAAGTATAATGAAAAGGGAAAGATAAATAAAGCATGGAAACATCCCATCTTTTTCCAAAGGGGACTCATGAAAGAGTTGGCAAGGTTTGTCCTCTCATTCTATATATTTAAGGCTTGGGGCATTGTGAAAGAGATCCAAAGAATTGGAAGGATTTCTTATTTACTTTTGAAGCTTTGCATGAGACATTGGTTCACTAAGAGGTTAAGAAGAGAGAGAGAGAGAGAGAGAGAGAGAGGAGCTAGAGGAGTGAGGGAATATTGATGTAACTAATGGTTGCAACCACTCTTTCCTATCATTAATATAGAATTGCAGTTGTGTTGTCTACTCCATGGTGTTGATCTTGTGATTCATTTACATGTTTATGCAATACCATTGATTATGACTAGCTTAGATATGTGTAGTTATATATCCCTATGTATTCTTTTTTTGATTATCAAGATTATATTTCATAGTGTTACTTCTCGTCTTGTCTATGTGTAGGTATTGATCTAGGAGTTAGCTAAGAGGTCTTCCACTTTGCTACATTAGGCTCTCCAACAACACTGCACCAAGATCTGAGGTAAAACTCTTCCCTCCTGCTTTGATTATCATTTCATTTATATAGATATGTACATGTCTATTTGTGCCAGCTACAACTAATCTGATCTATCTTCCAAGGATCTCGGGAAGATCCTTGAGGGTATTTCCACCACAGCCACCCTTGTATTAATCCCTATAGTAGAATTGGTGACTCCACTAGGGACTATACTTAGTTCCCAGTTTTCTCCCACTAATTTCCCATATCTCTCTTTCTTCCAGGCCCACCTTTACTTCTTGGTTCCCTTTCTGACCACCCAGGACTATTCAGCACCCTCGTCACTATGCTTAGCCTTGTAGCTGATCCCAAAAGACTTATTTCATAGATTTTTCCTCCCTAACACACGCTAGTAGTGTAACCATTGCTTAATTATAATGCTATGTTGGATTATAGACAAAGAATTAGTGTAATCACTAACTCTCTATGTCCTTTTCTGAAGTGCGTTATCTAGCCAAATCTTGATAAATAACTTGTTCTATCAACTCCTAGGTTGGGGAAGCTGCCTGTAGTCTGATCAAGAATATGTAGTTATGCATGATTGTTTATGTTATAGACATATTTGGGCACTGCAAACCCAATCACATATGTCCATAAACCAAGGGCTTCTGAGTCCCTAAAAGTGTTGTTTCATACCCTAAAGGAACAAGGTCCGTTGATTACATCATCTCCTAGAAGTTCTCCACAAAAAACTTCTCCGAACTGGTCAAAATTGGACCATACAGACTGCTCAGTGCTAAGGGCGCGATGCATTTCACCTGCTGAGTGCAAAAATTGTGATGCATACTGGAAATCCCTTCTGTAGGGTGTGATGGGTGAGAGTAGACAAATGGCAGAGACAGTTTGCAAGGTGGATGATCATGGAATATTCCAGAAACTTCTCCTATGACACTTGCCTCTCTAAATTTGCCCAGGGATGAGTAAGAGATCATTAATCTCCAAGTGGAATCAAGAAATATCAGAGAGAAGACACTAATCAAAATCCCATAAGCTGACTCACCCCCTGCAATCATCTATATATGGATCCCTCATCCCAGAGATCCAGAGGCTAGAATCTTGTATCTTATAAGGAAGTGTTGTTGGTTTCCTGGTGGAATATCATAGTGTTGGGTGATCTAAGCTTTTCATGAGGTGAAGAAGGGCTTTCATGCTAAGAGGATGATGATGGGTCAGATCAATGGGTTGTAATCCTCTCTTCTAATCTTTATATCAATAAAGCTATTCAAGTTTTCCTCCACATTCTTGTATGTTTGCTAATATAGGCATTTGTGTGGTCAATATATATCTAGTCCTATATTGTTTATGATTATAGATCTCTGCACTTTGAAGATATTATGGTGCTTTGACTTTACAGGTACTCTTTGAAGCGGAGTGGTCAAGGGAGGAGCAGAAAAGATCTGTCAAACAGGAGAAGGAACAGGCAGAGAACCAAGCGAAAGATTGAGGTTGGTATTCTTTGCTCCTCTCCTATCTACTTCTCGTAAAGGAAAACGAAAGTAACTTTAATCTGTTTGTTTCTAAGATAGCTACCTGTCTTAGTGGGACTAGCAGCTCTGCATAGACACTAGATTTCTCGATAACAAAATGGTGACTCCGCTGGGGAGAAAATAGCTTGTTTGCTTGTCTATATTTGTTTGCTTTATAAACTTACAGATGGAGCCTAAAGTCAAGCCAACTAGCCTTCGAACTACATTTGCTATGCAAGTGCAAAGTAGATCAATGTTGCTTCAGTCTATCTCTGGTTTTGTTTATAAACTAAACAATTGATTTGCAAACATCCTAATTGCCCTGGTGGTGGCTCAAGTAGTGTCATTAGATCAGCCCCTGTGATTTTCATTTACTGACTATCATTTGCTTGGCTTAAATCCCTGAACTGAGCTGCAAACTGTGACCAAAAACCCAGTTGAAGTCTCAATCCTGGACCATCGCACCTTCTCCTCTTGGGAATCTGGATGCATCGCACCTCCCATGTGTAGTAGGTGAGATGCATTGCTCTTTCCCTGTGTTACAGGTGCGATGATCAGATAAGACCTCTTCTGCTTCTAGATTTTGGTTTTTTGTTCACTCTCTTCAGCTTTATTCGGCAGTTTTGTTGTCTGTGATCAATATACCACTATAGAAACTCCATTCCTTTGCATGATTTAGCCTCCATAGTACAAAGAACTGTAAATGTTTTTATGTATTGTTTTCCATTTATGGTTCTCCTTTACAAAGAAGTAGCGTAATCAAACTGTCGTCCTTTGATTTGGAAGTGTCGCAAGTGTCATTTTCAGTCAAAGAAAAGAATCCTACTGTTCTTGATGGTCGATTACACTGTTACCCTTGTATTTGATTTGGATTAATAGTTTTTCAAGTGTCGAAAGCAGTTTTCAATTCAAAATCGCAAAGTGCCGTCCTTATCTTCCTTTCTTTTTTTGAAAAGAAATCGTTAGTACTATTGCTTGAAATGATTTAGATTTGTACTTAGAATTCCTTTGTCATTCACACATTAATAAAGCGAAAACAAATACATGCATGTGCATTTTCATTCAGACTGCTTGTTGATTCTAATTTAGGACAGTGCATCTAGTGTGTGCTCTCTGCTCTATGTTGAAAGAATCTTGTTTCTCTTTCCTTAGTAGCTAGGATTTTCATTGCAAAAAGAAGATTAAATGATTGTTTATCATCTTAGGTTGCATTTTAGGAATTGTATATCTACATCACGCGGTGAAATTTATTTTAATCGGAATAACATCATTGTTCCCTCGTTGGTCTTAGGTTGAGAAAAATGGAGTCCACCAACCAAGGATTTCCCCTTAGGGGAAATCCTAGTCCTTTCTCCTCTTGGGGAGATGTTGGTGCACCTCATATGGCCACATTGTCCCTCCCAGGACTGACAATCAGCTTGCCAATATGGCTCTTCTCGACCTTCGTCATTCAAACCACCACGATTCCTAAGCAATCAAGTCAGAAACTAGATGATACTAGAGTTACCCCCCAACCTTCTGCTTCGCTTCTTTCTCCCTCCCCTCCTTCCTCTTCACTTGGTAAAGCTGGTAAAGCTAAAGACCAAGTAACTGAGAAGAAGAAGAACAGGAAGGAGAAGGAGAAGAAAAAGAAGGAGCCAAAGGAAAAAAGGGGCAACCATGCATCATCTAGCGAAAATCCACACACTGCACTGTCCAAACCCAAATCTCCATGTGTCATTTGCAAAGGGGACCACTATCATCGAGATTGTCCCTGCATCCCTCAGATCTTAAGGGATTGGTCTCCTCGTTTGCACAATCTGGTGTCATCAACCTCTAACAATCATGTTGAGAGTACACCGTCAACTAGTGAAAATGAAATATCTGCACAGAAAGGAAAATGTAAATTTCCTTGCAAACTGTGCGAAGGCAATCATGCCATCCACCGTTGTCCCTTCCTGGATGAAGCTAAAAGAGTCTTGGATAACTTTCCTGCTTCACCACTACGGCTTCCTCCTGGGTACAAGAAACTCTTTCCGAGTCCATCGCTAGTTGAAAATCTGACTGAAACGACTTTGTGGTCGGTCAAAGCATCTATCATTGAAGATAAACCCTCTGAATCCACACCAGACGAAAGTTAAAAGGTTGAGGCAGTAGTCGACCCAGTCCTGTCTTCGGAAGGTCCATCTTCAAATGATACAGTCACCGAAAAGAATGAGAACGGAATTTTTCAAATTCTTTTCGTAAACACAGACTCCGACGAACATGGGGGCAATCTACCCGTTCCTTTACTATAGGAAGGAAGTTCATCAGGGTCATATTTGGATGTTTATTCGATCCCACCTCTGAGCAACCTAGTCATTTCCTTCGATTGGAATCTACTAAGAAAACCCCGTTTACCATCTAATGTACCATTCTGAATCATTGTACAAGCTTACAGAATGGTCATGGTCAGTACCATCATAGATGAAGGGGATTTTGTGAGTATCCTTTCCTCAACTTCTTGGAAAGTGTTTGGTTCGCCATCGCTTCTGCTTGAGATGTGAAATCTAGCAGGCTTCGATAAAGGAACCAGTCGACCGTTAGAGATTCTTCTGAGTTTGCCTATAACTTTGAGAGGGAAAACCATGTATCTGAATGTAATGGTAGTCCAAGGACCTTTAGATTATAATCTACTCCTTGGGTGTGACTATATTTATAGCATGGGAGCCATTGTCTCCTCACTCTTTCGAGTAATGTGTTTTCCGCATGAAGGTTGAGTGGTCCAACTCGTAGACCAGTTTTCATTCCCTGGCTCACACATAGTTAATGGTAAAATACCATCCCTAATTGGTCTTTCATGCAAGGAATGCCTCATCAATCTCCAGTCTGTCCGCCTGAAGAACGCGAGTAATTTGGTGGCCATGACTGAAACCCAGGGGGCATGCACCCAGGTCTGCTTCAGCAGGAAAACTTTAGGTATAGGGTAGGTTTCCGCGAAGGATATATGACTAGTCTGACACACCTGTCCATTTAGGGAAATGGGATTAGACTGGAATAAGATACCTCCGTCAGAAGGTAGGCCTTTCCCGACAGAGCAAATGTTTTGTCTACAAATTGAAGGGTAACCTAGAAACTCTACTACGCTATACCTGGGGGCATGCAAACCTTTTTGCATGCAAGTGAAAAGCGGCCAGCATAATGCTAACCCCATAGTTTTGCTGACTTCAACTGCTTAAGTTAGGTGATTGGTCAGATCGACCGTTCACATTTGCAGGGGCTAGATGGCACCAGCAAAGTAAAGGAAGAGTTTTCCTACCTAACCTCAGTAGTTAATTAACCCCTAGGATAGTAGTTGGTCATTCCTAGCTTGCATGTGAA
>APFE031271263.1:40000-83844 GCA_000404065.3 Pinus taeda | reverse complement strand
CATCTTATCATAGGTTAATTTCAAGATTATTTTTATTGTTAATTAAAATTATTAGAATAAACCTAATAGCGTAAATTAAGTGCTACTAAAATACTTCAAATTATAACAACCACACCTTAAAGAACAAAGGCCATAGGATACGGGAAACAAGGGGAATTTACTTCGAAGACAACAAGATCAAGCTAAACCTAGGGAGGGGAAGAATGGAAGAAAATGACTAGGAAGAGAGGGCTGGGACCCAACAACTATTGCTCTTCTAGCCATCCTCTTTTTTGAGATTGATCGGCCTTTTTTCAATCTTAAGGGCTTCCCTAAATTTCCGGTATGGAATTGCGAAACTTTAGTAATAACACTAGCGTTCTCGATGCAGACATGATGATTGGTTTTCTCCACATGTTTTGCTAAAGCAGAAGACTTGTTTCTTCTATGCTTAAGGTCAACTGCGTGCTCACTAATCCTTTGATTAATGGAGCAATCCGTCTCACCAATATAGGGGGTCCCACAGGAACAAGGAATAATATATACCCCTTTCATGTCTTTAAGGTTGATAGGATCCTTCACAGATCTGAGGGACTTACGAATGGTGTTAAGGGGTCTAAAGGACGAAGGGACATTATGTTTCCTAAGAATCCTCGCAATTCTATTAGTGGTCCCCGAACAAACGGAAGATGGACACACCTGGAATCCGTTCCTTCGGTTCTTTTCTAGTTAACAAATTCTTGGCTGCTTTGAGGAAAGCCTTTTGTCCCAAGTATCTACTATAATCGTTCTCAACAAAGACATTAAGGAGATGGGATTTCTCCTCCTAGAAGCTCTTTTCATCAGAGATCCTTAAGGCACGAGTAGCAAGGGTGTTGAGAACCCCCAATTTATGAGCCGGGAAATGGTGGGAACTAGCATGAAGATAATGCTCTGTATGAGTTTTCTAACGAAACATTCGGTGGGAGAGGGAACCATCACTATTCTTAGAAATAAGAATATCAAGGAAAGGGAGGCAATCGTCGACTTCTTGTTGCTTGGTGAACTTAATTGTCGAGGATTGACTATTGAGATGACCGAAGAAGAGATCTAACTCCTCTTGGCCCTGAGACTAGATGACATTAGTATCATCTACATATTTTTTCCAAAGCTTAGGCAGGAGGCAGGGTGAGTTAAGAGCCTTGGATTCAAAATCCTCCATAAAAAGATTTGCAACAACATTGATTTTCGTATGCATGATCGTATTGGATACCTTGCAACTCTCCCTGTTCTCTCTCCCCATCGCCCGCCTTGATATGTTGTTGTTAGTTTTGGTGTCATTTTTGTTTTTCCTTGGTATGGGATGTTTACAAACCCTGTCAGAAATAAAGATTGGAAAGATTCATCTATGGCGTCCTAGAGTCCCCAATCTCAACAAGTTTGTGGTTAGAATGAGAGAAAGAGGACCATTGAAACATATTATGTAAGCAAGGATTTGTAAACACTGAATCCCTGAAAATATAATGAAGTTTTTTGAATGACAAAAAAATGTAAATTTAATATTTTTTTTCTTTTAAAATTATAAATTTAAAATTAAAAGAATTTAATTAATAAAATTTGATTTAACATATTTTAATAAAAATTATAAATTATTTTCTTCCCTTTGAAAAAATATTTTGTGAGGAACCAGAAAGGTTAGTCCTTAAATTTTTTATTCAAGAAAAAAGATGTATTTGTACATGTTTTTTTGACATGATTCTTCATAATATACATCTGTCTTGATATTTGTGATTATATTTTATTATATATTGATTACCACAACCTCATGGGCATGTCCTTCCATGCATTTATGGGTCTTGAGTCTTCTGATTGGACCATGTACAACATCTTTTGAAAGGTGATCAACAAGATTGTTGAGCTCCCTATATATGTGCTTAAAAGAATATCGTTCCAACATTAGAAATTCTTTTTTAATCACTTTGAGAAGAAGATGCAAAGGAGGAGCAAAAAACCAAACTTTTTCTCTCACCCAGTGAACCACTAGCTTGGACTTCCATAATCTGAATTTTCCGAACATTGTTTGTTGTGTTGACTAGTTGACTAGGGCCCATAGGGTTGTTAATTCACCTTGTTATTCAATCCCCTTCTCGGAGAAGGAGAATAGCGAATGTGAAGATAATGAAATTTGCTAAGAAATAATACTTGATCCTAGTTTGCTCCATTGAAAAAACCCCACAGGACTTCATCCTCCAACAACATACTCTGGATTATTAGCTTTTTTTGTTTTGCTTCAACTTTAAAAGCTTTATGATATAATTGATAATCCCCATTGCTACTTCACAATGAATGTTCTTGTCTTGAAAGGTTGCAAAATTGCAGGCCCACTTAATGGTATGGGTAACAACGGGAAGTTAACTACAAAATCTAAAACCCAATCGAAAACACATTCCACTAGTGCAAATTTATCCCATCCGGCTTAGGATGATGGTTTGAAAGAGGATTTGGCCATAGACTAGAGCAGTTGAGAGTAAGAAGATTCAATAAATATATGATAGGCGGATTCTTCATGATCGCAGCGTAGCAAATAGTGATTGGGACTTATCCAACTTGTCTCATACCATTATCCAAAGTCATAATCGATTATATAAAGCTAATCACAATGTTTTTTACCTTTCAATGGGCCATGGTGTTTCCAAACAAATCACCACCACCAAGGAGGGGAGCCATTGAAATTCTCTTCCATTTATGTTGACTATCCCAACTTCACAGAGAAATTACATGTGCTAATATTTTTTGACCAAGATAGAACGTCTTCGTCCTCCTCTGACAATCTCGTCATTGAATTAACTAAAAGATCAATATATGCTTTCCATTTCGCTGCCTCTGTGTCATTTAGCTCGAGCTTTATCACAGAGCACCACCCGTGATTTCCCCTTGGCAAATCAAATGGTAAACAAGCATCAACCAAGTAAAATATACTTCTTTCCTATTTAAGGATCTTACAAGGTTTTCAGATAGTTTGTAACCATCACAAACCTCGACACAAAGATCTTGGCCAATTCTAGTGTCCCTTCCATTCCCCAACCTTTATACTACTTAATTACCAATTGATGAAATGCTGAAGAAAGGGATTTCTAAATAATAAAGGAGTTTTGAACACTCTTTCTTGGGTCTATAATCCAATCTATGGTATACTTCCCAACAAAATATTTATCTCTCATGTTTCCCCACAATGATTTGGAATTTAGTAGGCACCAAAAACTCTTAGCTGCAAGAAATTCGCTAAGAAGGTTTGGGTTCGTTGACCCTCAACTGCCCATATGTTTTGGCTTGGCCAAATTCTCCCATTTAACTAGCATAGTTCCTTTTGTGGCCCGACATCTAGACTAAATAAATCTAAAGCTTATTTCCTTGATTTTTTTTTGTAGGATTCCTTTCGACTGTTTCGCAAAAGAAGTCCAAAAGATTTGTATTACTCTCAATGATTGATTTCACCTATACTAGTCTTCCTGCCCAAGAAAGAAGTTGGTTGACCCATACTGAGATCTTGGCTTCCACCTTCTTGATCGTCTAAAACCAGTGTAACAACTTATATGCATTGGGTTTTAAATGAAATCCCAAATATTTGAAACCATTTTGAAAATCAACTAGATTAAAAGGCAAGATGGAATGCAAGTGAGCTTTGATTGTTGATGCTACATTCCATAGAGATATAATCAATTTATCATAATTGATCAACATGCCTGTGATCCCAAATATTTGAAACCATTTTGAAAATCGACTAGATTAAAAGGCAAGATGGAATGCAAGTGAGCTTTGATTGTTGATGCTACGTTCCAAGAGATTTAATCAATTTATCATAATTGATCAACATTCTTGTGATCCCAAATATTTGAAACCATTTTGAAAATCGACTAGATTAAAAGGCAAGATGGAATGCTAGTGAGCTTTGATTGTGGATGCTACGTTCCATAGAGATATAATCAATTTATCATAATTGATCAACATTCCTGTGACCTATATAATTTTTTCTAGAATCATGTGCATTGAATTGATGTTCATAATCAATCCATCCAAAAATGTTAATATATCACCAACAAATAGAAGATGTGTTAAGGAGTAGTGATCTGCCACCTTTACACCTTTCAAAATGCCTCGATCCATTGCTTGTTTGATCAATTTGCTAAGATTCTTTGCCACAAGCAAAAAAATGAGGGGTGACAAGTGACAACCTTCTCTTAAACCCCTCAAGGCGTTAAAGAAATGAGACAACCTTTAATCAAGACATCAAAAGAGGTTGTTGATACACATGACATTACCCAAATGATAAACTTAGGGTGCGACTCCATCTTATGAAGAGAAAGTCTAATGAAAGACCATTCGACCTGATTATAGCCTTTGATGAATCAATATTTATGGGCACCACAAATAAATTTTTTGTTTTAATCAAATGTATTGCTTCTTGGGCTAAAGCCACGATAGTGTGGATCTAGTGATTCTCCAAAAAGTCAAATTTCTCTTCGGAAATATAATTACTCGGGATGGGTTTCAACAACATAGTAATAATCTTTGAAATAAGTTTGTAAATGATATTACAACACGAAATAGCCCAAAAATTGTTGAAAACTTTAGACTCTAGTCTTTTTGGAATCAAGTATATGAACGTAGGGTTAATGGTCCCATGCATGCACCCCATGCTTTGTGACTCCCTCACTACTTTCAAGATATCATCCTTCATCGGATTGAAGAAACCAACGTAAATTTCAACGGTAAAACCATATGGACTTGGGCTTTTACTTCTTTGCAACAAAATGAGTGCCCTATAAACCTCTTCCTCTGAGACTACTTCCTCCAAATATTCATTTGACACCTCATTAACCAAGTTGGGGAAGATATTCAAAAGCTCTAGATCTTCCAGGATCGGATAGCCTGCAGAGTTTGAGAAAAGAGATTTAAAATAATTAACACCAGTGCTAACTTTTTGTGGGAAAGAGCTAACAATATTCCAAATGCTAAATTGTATTCTTGTTCTTCTTGGAATTAGCAAACTGGTGAAAAAATTGTGTATTATCATCTCGTTCCTCAACCCTACTTTTTTGTCCTCATAGCTCCTTGTGTGCTAGGAGCTCTCTTTTAGCTGATTCCAATGATCTTAATGACTCCAAGGTATCCTAGGGAAAACACCTATGACATTGTTTTGGAAAATGTCAACAATCTTTCCTTCAATTTATTTTAGGGAAGCTTTTTGTTTTTCAATGAACAACTTGCTCCAGGCCTTGATCTTGGATATTATAAATTTTAAATATTCAGAGAATTGTGCCCTATAAGAAGTGTTTTGGTCCTCCCTCAAATGAGACCGAGAGGCTTCAACAAGATTTATAAAATATTCCTCATTTTAAGCCAATAGTTATTAAGATGGAAGGGAAGAGGGAGTTTTACTTCATCAAGCTCAACTTTGAGGATTATCACATTTTGATGTTAAATTGTAGCAAGAAAATGCTTCATTTGACTTGCGCCTTAGTCAAATGAATAAATTTGAATTTCCACTTCAGCGGGATAGGTTGGTAGGTAGTTAATAGGAGTAACATGGCTAAATCACTTAGTGAAGTTAGTGAATTCAAGTTGGTGGGCTAGTAGTAGAGTTGTGTGCAAGTTGGTGGCTAAGCTCTAGTTGTCTAGAGGTGTTATCTTTAGTGAAAGTCAGTTCGCGAGCTCTAGTCTAGAATAGAGTTAATATGAGTTTAGTTGAGTAGTTGTAACTATTGTTAACTCATTGAACTCTCCGTTAACTAGTCAATTTATTAAAAATAGCCCTAGTCATGCATGCAATTCGAATTGCTTAGTGATGTGGATGGAAAATTCACAATAGTTGTCTAGAGGTGTTATCTTTAGTGAAAGTCAGTTCGCTGAGCTCTAGTCTAGAATAGAGTTAATATGAGTTTAGTTGAGTAGTTGTAACTATTGTTAACTCATTGAACTCTCCGTTAACTAGTCAATTTATTAAAAATAGCCCTAGTCATGCATGCAATTCGAATTGCTTAGTGATGTGGATGGAAAATTCACAATTGTAATTCTATTGTATACATGGTTTGAGCATGCATGTGATCTTATTCTCTTGGGATTTGCACAAGGAAATAGGTGTTTTTATTATTCTTTAGGAGCAAGAATTGTGCAAGGAAATAGGGGGAAGCAAGAGGCCTATGTCGGCTAAGTATTGGCTAGCGAAGAGTTAGAAGGAGATTAATATTGCAGTGTAGAGGCAACTTCAAGAATTGAAGCCATCATTGTAATAGATCATTGTTCTCATTTGATATAATACAAATAGAAGAGGAGTTTTTCCTAGTTGGGTTCCCCGGTAAAAACTTTGTGCATTGTGATTGAATGATTGCATGTGTTTCTATTGTCAGTTTTCCTTCTGTAGAATTTATTTGAAGAAATGTGTGTCTATTGATTTCAATGAGATTTCTTTAGCAACCACAAATTTTGAGTTATTTCTACATGGCATTAGAGGCAGATCCTTGATCATCTCTCAAAGAAATTTCGAATAGTAGAGTTTGTGATGTAGGTATTTCTTCAATGTAGGAACAATGCCTTTCATTGAATTGAGGCTTGAGTATGCATTGGAGGGAACTTCGAATTTCTGTGCTTGGAAAGACAAAATAGAAGTTGTGTTGGATGAAAATCGAGTACTAGAGTACACAAAAATAGATATTCCAAAACCAGCGACATTAGATGCACAACTGCTGGCTCAGTGGAAGAAAGATACTGTACAAATTAAGAGGATTATCCTGGAGGGAGTCAAAGACCATGTGGTTTCGAATTTTCATGGAAAGGAGATTGGTTTTGCAATGTGGAAAACTCTCATAGATCTATTTGAAAGCAACAGTGATGCCAAGACGCTGGCATTGAAAGATAAGCTCAGGAACATTCAAATGAATAAAAATGAAACTATTGTTCAATACCTATCCAAATTCACTTAGGTGAGAGATGAACTTGGAGGAGTTGGATAAACTCTGCAACCATATGATATTGTGAGCTTAGCACTCCTTAGTCTTCCAAAGTCTTGGCACAACTATTACAACGCAGTTAATGGAAGAGACAAGCTCCTAGATTGGAAAAGACTTTGGTTTGACTTGGTGAAAGAGGATATTAGAAATAACATTAGAGATGGAGTCTCATCTAGGAATGATGAGGAAGAAAACTTTTCTTTAGTTGGAAAATGAAAGAAATACAAAGGCAAGAAGGCCCAAGGCAAGACATAATCCATCCATAACCATTGCAAGAATAAATCCCTGAGTAAAATTAGATGCTTTCATTGCCATGAGTATGGACATTATGCAACCAAGTGTGTTGATTCCTCCACTTTTTCCACTCCAAATGCATCAATATGGATGAAAAACAATATAATGATCCAATTTGGATCACACCTCTCCATTTTTGGACGTATTTGGTCCCCAAAATCTTCTACTGAATGAGGTGAGGAAATTTCTCCTCCACCTTCTCTCTAGTGTACCATTTAGCTTTGCCTGGAAGTCGTCCCTTCAAACCAATTTGCCAAAGGTCATGTCGCTGTTGATTTGGGGTAGCATCGAATGTGGTCTAGCCATGAAAATTGGTGGAGAGGCTTAAGGCACATGAGATTTCCAATACCCAGAAAGGGTTTGGGCAAATTCTAAACAGTTTGGGAGATATTAAAACAATTAATATTTTTAATGGAGTCCTTAAGTCTAAACTTAGGGAAAATAAAATATTAATGTGAATTAATATAAAATTGTGTTAGAATGGTTCAAAAGTCACAGATCAAACCAGATCTAATATTAGTGTTGATTAGGGACTTAATCTCGGCCGTTGAATTGTCAACGAGAAAAATATGAGAGGAGGCTTGAGGGTCACTTAGAGAACACACCAAGAGATCAAGATTTCGACTTTCTAGGGTTGGGTTTGCTGAGAAAGTTGAGAGAGTGATCAAAGTTGCATCTGAGGGGTAGTGAATACAGAAGCAAAGAGACAGAGATAACATTGAGAGGATCAACGCTGTAGTCGAAGATAGGGACACAGAAGCAACCAAGGGTTCACGCAGAGCCAACGAGGGCTCACGCAGAGGCATCTAGGAGCTGCGCAGTGCCTTAGAGGGTCAGTGTGAGTGATGCAGAGGGCCATAGGATTGACACAGTGCCTCTAGAGGTTGACACAGGCCAAGCCAGAATCACCTTGGGCTAACGCTGGGCCAAAGAGAGTTGACGTAGTCCCTAGAGGCCAACGCTGGGGTTTTGTGGGGCAGATTAGAGTTGTAGAGATGTCGGAGTGTTTATCTGGGGTTTTAGATGGAATATCTACTTCCGAGTAGAGAGATGCTACTGTCAAGATTTTCTTTGTTGGGTGATCCAGATTTGGCACCCAGATTGTATTATGAAACTGCTTAATAAATCAAACCCTTAGATAGCTGCATTGGTTTTCCCGCATTGGGTTTTTCCGTGGACATTAGTCCAAAAACAACAGGGTCACTTGTGTGCTTGTTTATGTTTCCTTTAGTTGATGATCTGTAATGTGTTGAGCATGCGCTTGTATTTATTTCCAGTATTTACATGGTAAATAACTTGTTAATTAACAGAACAAGCAGGTAGGAATAAATTAGAAAGTACATGAAGGGTTTCTAACGGGTTAGACTTAGAAATTCCAACAGTTTCCCATGTATTGTAGTTCTGGGCCTCTTCTGCAAAACTATAGCTTTTGTCAACTCTCTCTAAGCATTTGGTGCCAAATCCTCCATAGATGGTAGGACATGTTCCTCTTCCTAATCTAGCATGGAAGGCTCGTAGAGTTTCAAATTCTTTATATTGACCACTGAGTAAATGCACATATATGGTGGTAAACTAAGATGATATGCATTATCACCCACCTTTTCCAGTGTCTCAAAGGGACCCTACCTCAAAGCTTTGATTTTCTTACCAAGCCCCTGCATCCTCTCCTTGTTCAATTGTAATCATACTTTGTCTCCCACCTTGAATGACTTCTTTGTTCTGTGTTGATCATGCATGACCTTATACTTCCCCTGTGACTTCTGCAGTGATTCTTGTACTTGTAGATGGATCTTCTTGATCTTCTCTATAAATTTTTCAGCCCTCAAAGCATCTCCTGTAAGATCTCCACTCGCTCCTCCTCGTTTCCCATATGCAATATCCAAAGGTGAAGGGGGAAAATAATCAAAACAACTCTCAAATGGAGACTTTCCTGTAGAAGTGTGGACTACTCTGTTGTAATAATGTTGTATATACATCAAATTTTCATCCTAGGTCTTCAGATGCTTCTAGTTGTAAACCCTTAGAAGCTGCACCAAAGTCATGTTGACTACTTTTGTATGCCCATCTGTCTGTGGATGGAATTTCGTAAATGTCTTCAACTTTGTGTCCATTTTCTCCCACAATGTAGTCCAAAATTCATTGGGAAATATCGTATCCTCGTTTGATATGTTTCTCCTTGGTATCCCAAGGTGCACCCAAACCAATCCAAAAAACAAGTTTGTTGCTTCTTGTCCACCAATGGTTTTTTTGCAGGGCATCAGAACACACATCTTGTTGAATCTATCAACTACCACAAACAGATAGTCATGTCCCTTCCTGGTTGTCGGTAAATCTCCCACAAAGTCCATGGAAATGTTTTCCCAAGGATGAGTAGATACATGTAAGGGATGATATAGAACTTGTTTCTTGTTTCTAGGCTTTCTAGTACAACAAAGAATGCATCCTTTCATGAAACTAGCTACTTGCTCTTTCATCTTGGGCCAATACAAATACCTTTGCGAGTTAGCCACGATATTCCCGACGCCAAAGTGCCCTACAACTTCTTTGTTCTATGTTGATCATGCATGACCTTATACTTCCCTTGTGACTTCTACAATGATTCTTGTACTTGTAGATGGATCTTCTTGATCTTCTCTATAAATTTTTCAGCCCTCAAAGCATCTCCTGTAAGATCTCCCCTCACTCCTCCTTGTTTCCCATATGCAATATCCAAAGGTGAAGGGGGAAAATAATCAAAACAAATCCCAAATGGAGACTTTCCTGTAGAAGTGTGGACTGCTCTGTTGTAATAATGTTGTATATACACCAAATTTTCATCCCAGGTCTTCAGATGCTTCTAGTTGTATCCCCTTAGAAGCTGCACCAAAGTCATGTTGACTACTTTTATATGCCCATCTGTCTGTGGATGGAATTCGTAAATGTCTTCAACTTTGTGTCCATTTTCTTCCACAATGTAGTCCAGAATTCATTGGGAAATATTGTATCCTCGTTTGAAATGTTTCTCCTTGGTATCCCAAGGTGCACCCAAACCAATCCAAAAAACAAGTTTGTTGTTTCTTGTCCACTAATGGTTTTTTTGCAGGGCATTAGAACACACATCTTGTTGAATCTATCAACTACCACGAACAGATAGTCATGTCCCTTCCTGGTTGTCGGTAAATCTCCCACAAAGTTCATGGAAATGTTTTCCCAAGGATGAGTAGATACATGTAAGGGATGATATAGAACTTGTTTCTTGTTTCTAGGCTTACTGGTACAACAAAGAATGCATCCTTTCATGAAACTAGCTACTTGCTCTTTCATCTTGGGTTGATACAAATACCTTTGCGATTTAGTCACGATCTTCCCTACGCCAAAGTGCCCTACAACCTTGGAGGTGTGAGCCTCTTTGATTTGTTGCAAACCCTCACTTTTAGGAACACATGGCTTATCCAACATATAGAGTAACCCATCCTAGAGATGGTAGTCAACGGTGTTTTCAACATCATGCACATGACTCTGACTTTGCAATTGCTAATACACCTCCTTGAAGTCCTCATCCTATGAATATTCCTTTCTGAATGCATCATGGGTAAATGGATCCATGTGCATAAGAGTCCCCAAGTTGTAATCTTTGATGTGGGTGGCCTAGACAAGATGTCAACAAACTTGTTTGTGTTTCCCTTCTTATACTTGATCACTAAATGAATCTATTGTAAAAATGTTATGCTCTTGACCTGCGAGAAAATACCAGAATACAAAATATGCGAAGAAATATACCCAGAACACATAACAATAAGAAATAACAGCAAGTATTTTATTATTTAGAAAGCAATGTTCACTTGCCTCTTCAAGGGGGCAACCTCCAATAGAGATGGGCTCAATTAAAAAAATAAGACACGATGCTCCTCGAGGGGAGTCTCTATCTTTTATATAGGATTCATACATGCAATACCATGGATCAATACCATGGTTCTTATTAATACCATCTATCTAGTATCATGGCCCATTTACAGCGAATTGTGGTTCCTTCTTTAAATGCGGGTCAACCACTTACAATTATTAATATGGGCTTTATTGACTCTTTGCTTAACTATAACTATGACTCGATCCTATTACATAAATAAAGGGGTTAGGGTTGGACCCTAACATGCCCTCCCCAATAAGAATAGCCTTGTTCTCAAGGCTGAAGCTGCAGAAACTGCTGAAGGATAGTGGCTGGTTCCCAGGTCGCATCTTCCAGAGAGGTGTCTTTCCACTTGACGAGGACTTCCTTGATCGTGCGGCTACGCAGGAGCCGTTTTCATGTGTCAAGAACCTGTTCATGTTGGAGCCAGATTGACCCTTCTTCATCCAATTCAGGTAGACTGGTTTGAATTCGGCAATGGTTCCCAATCACTTTCTTAAGGCATGAGACATGGAAGACTGGATGGATTTTTGCAGTGGGTGGCAAAGCTAGCTTGTAGGTGACTTCTCCAATGCGCTGAAGTACTTGATATGGTCCGTAGAATTTTGGAGATAATTTCTGACAACCTTTGTCTTTGAGTGATGTTTTCTTATATGGTTGTAGCCTCAAAAATACCTAATCCCCTTCTTGAAATTGGCGTTCTGAATAATGTTGATCTGCCTGTTGCTTCATGCGGTTTCAGGCTTGATGAAGATTCTCTCTAAGGTGGGCCAGCATGGTTGTGTGGTTATGTAGGAGTTGATCCACTGCGTGTACCTTCGAGCATCCCTTAATATAAGAAGTAGGTGAAGGAGGGAGTTGACCATAAACTGTTTCATATGGAGTCATTTTGGTGGTGGCATGATAGTTGGTGTTATACCACCATTCGGCTAGAGGTAACCACTATACCCATAGATGTTGCTTTTCTGAAGTGAAACACCTAAGGTAGGTCTTCAGACATTTATTGATTGCTTCAGTTTGACCATCAGTTTGTGGATGATAGGAAGTATTGAGTTGTAGTTGGGTACCTTGTAGCCTGAAGAGTTCCTACCAAAAGTTACTGGTGAAAATCGAGTCATGATCAAACACAATGGAAGTGGGCATGCCATGTAATTTGAAGATCTGGTACATGAAAGATTGAGCGACCAAAGTCGGTGTAAGAGGGTGGGGTAGGGTGCAAAAATGAGCATACTTAGAAATTCTGTGCACAACCACCATGATCACTGACTTGTTTCCTGACTTCGGAAGACCCATAATGAAATCCATAGAAACCTCTGTCCAGATTGAGGCTAGGATGGGTAATGGTTGTAATGTGCCTGGGGATTTCACTGTTTCTCCTTTGTGGCAGTGACATACGTTGCACTCAGCTAGAAAATTAAGAATTCCCTTTTTCATGCCTGTCCAAAAGAATGATCGTCGAGTGCGAGCATAAGTCTTCTGAAAGCCTGAATGTCCTGCAGTGGGAGATGAGTGCAACTCCGCCAAAATGCAGCTTTTGAGGGTGGATGTTGGTGATATCACGACTCTGTCCTTGTAGCGAAGAATCTCATCCTACCAAGAGTAGCCCGCTGTGGAATTTGGATCCACTTACAATTGATTAATGAGTTGGGAGAGCCAGGGATGTAAAAACCATTCCTTGCGAGCCTCTTCAATCCATCCTAGAATGGGAAGGGAGATTGGCGTGATAACGCATTTGCTACGATATTTTCGCGCCCTTTCTTGTAAATTATCTCATAATCATATCCCAGCATTTTGGCGAGCCATTTATTTTGTTGTCGCGAGAATAAGCGTTGTTCTAAAAAATATTTAAGGCTTTGATGGTCTGTGCGGATTTGGAAATGCTGCCCCAATAAGTATGGTCGCCAGGTATCTATTGCATGTAAGATGGCCATCATCTCCATCTCATAGGTAGATTGTCCCAGATTTTTTCCACTTAGTTGTTGGCTAGTGAAGGCCAAGGGCTGACCTTCCTGCATTAAGAGCGCGCCAATACCCGTACCTAAAGCATCATATTCAATCACAAAAGATTTGGTGAAGTCAGGTAGTGCTAATACGAGAGTGGACCACATGGCATGTTTGAGAGCTATAAATCCCTGTTGTGCTTCATCATTCTAGAGAAATGAATTTTTCTTGGGGAGGTGAGTGAGGGGTCTAGCAATGCGACCATAATTGTGGACAAATTTGCGATAGTAGCCCATGAGACCCAAAAATCCTCTCAAGCTCTTCAAGATATTTGGTTGAGGCCAATCTTGCATTGCCTGGATCTTTTTGGGGTCCACCTTGACACCTTCACGCCCCACAATGTGGCCCAAATACTCAACTTCTTCCATGCCAAAAGAGAACTTGGACATCTTGACAAATAATTTATGCTTCCAGAGCAGCGGCAAGAGCAGATCTACATGCTGAAGATGTGTGGCCCAGGTGCGGCTGTAGATGAGGATGTCATCAAAGAAAACAAGGACAAATTTTCTGAGATATGGTTTGAGCAGGTGGTTCATAAGGCTTTGAAAAGTGGATGGGGCATTACAAAGACCAAATGGCATGACCAAGAACTCATAATGGCCTTCATGAGTTCAGAAAGCAGTGTTTGGAATGTCTACTTCTTTCATGTGAATTTGGTGATAACCCGAGCAAAGGTCGAGCTTAGTAAAGAATTGAGCCCCATTTAGTTCATCCAAAAAATCATCGACGACCGAGATGGGAAATTTATCTTTGACCGTCATCTTGTTGAGGGCCCTAAAGTCTGGACACATACGCCATTCCCCATCTTTCTTGAGCACCATGACCGCAAGTGATGAATAAGGACTAATGTTGGGACGAATGACACCTGCTTCCAAGAGTTCTTGGATGATCTTTTCAATTTCATTCTTTTGGGCGAACAAATATCTATATGGGCACACATTTGGTGGTTGGGACCAAAGTAATGCTATGATCATGTTCCCCTCTCGAGGGTGGAAGCTCATGAGGCTTGTCAAAGACTGGTAGAGGGTTGTTTAAGATCTGTTGCATCTCAGGATGAATATGAAGAAAAGTGGGTTCGAAGGCTTGGATGGCATTAAATTGGGTTATAACTCCATGGTGGCCATTTTTTAACAATTTTTCCATCCTATGTGAGCTGATAATAGAGGGATCACCCCCCTGGAGTCCGCGAAGGGTATGTGTGTGGTTGTTCTGCTTAAAGCTCATATATGACCCTTGGAAATGCATTATGATTGGGCCAAGTGTGCGAAGCCATTAAGCACCTAGGACAATGTCGCACCCTCCCATGTGTATGGCAAAAACATGTGGGTCTTTAACTGATAATCCCCCATTTGAAGTTTGACATTTTCACAGCGGCCTTCACATTTCATTGTCCCCCCATCAACAATTTGGACTTGGAAGTTAGAAACTGCGCTGACAAAACAATGCCTTGCTTCCGCGACTCTTTGATGGATAAAGTTATGTGTATTGCCACTATCAATCAAGACTACTACCGGGCGATGCTTAATAAAACCTCTGATTTTGAGAGTTTTGGGAGAAGAAATCCCTGCCAAAGCATGCAACGAGATAATTGGTTCTTCAGGTACATTGTTCGGCTGGTTGTCCTCGTCTTCCTCCTTTGGTTCCTCAAGTGGTGGGGCTTCCTCCGATGAACTGTGATCAATAGCATCAATTTGAAAGAATTTGGGCTCCTTGAATTTATGCTTGGGGGAGTATTTCTCATCACAGTAGTAACACAATCTTTGGTTTCTTCTTTCCGCCATTTCCGCTGGTGACACCTTTTGAACCTTGAGTGTTTGGGTAGTGCTTTGAGCCTGGGTGGAGCGACCCTTGGCTATGAAATTTGGGCAATTGCACTGGGCTGCTAATGCACGTTCTAATTCACGAGCTATCTTGCAAGCATGTAGCCATGAGATAGGGTGTTGTAGTGGGACGTGGGCTTGCATGGCTTCTTTAAGACCACTGACAAAACATTCCAAGTAGAACTCATCTTGTAGACCTCTTGTGCGGAAAGCTAAGGCTTCAAAGGCTGTAATATATTTGTTCACTGTTCCTGTCTGTCAGAGCTTAGTGAGATGACCCAAAAAGTTAGATTCATGGTCAAAGCGATCCGTAAGAGCTTTTGCGAATGTCTGCAAAGTCACGAGCCTTCCATAGCAACGTTGATGCCACTGCCACCATTGCCATATTTCATTGTCCAAGTACATGCTACCCTCACTAAGCTGAGTCACATCATCTCTAATGTGATTCAGTGTGAAATATTGCTCCATTTGTTCTATCCATGTGGCCGGATGAGAGCCATCAAATTTATACATGTCCAGCGTGGGTGGTCACGTTTGGGATTGTTGGTGGTTGCCAAAGAGGTGAAGGGAATGGCTAGACTCACCCTTAATGTTTTCATTGAAAATATAGGCCTCCACTCGTTCCCCCATCTTGCCCTTTGCGAGTGTGTCAGCTAACTTCTTTAGCGATGACAGTACTTCGTTCAATTTTGATTCAAGGTTGTCGATCTTCTCATTGGCCATAGCTTGAGCTCTAGTTTGTACCATGCACCGATCCGGTGCACTTCAAATTTGGGACTGCCTAAATTTTTTTTGATGCTAGCAATTGGATGGTACCACCTTGCTCAGCTCATCGATCTGATTCTTATGGGCTAAGTCTCCTATAAGCGTCCCGGGGGTCTCAATTTTTTTCTTAATTATGTTTTTTGTTGTTTTTGTTTTCCGTTCGTTTGTTTTTTGCTTTGTTTTTAATTATTATTATTTTACTCCAAAAGGAGTTTTACTCATCGCTTAGGAATACTGCAGTAGCTGAATCCTCGAAAAGTCAATGCTGCCCAAAGTCCTGCGAGAATCACACCCAGGTATAGGAGCCTACACAAATAGTCAGATCTGTCAACGAACCCTCCACTGCAAAGTATGAGTAGGAATGTGGCAGTGATCGAACCCCTGCTGCTAGATCTGAATGGCGGATGTGATTGTTGCGACTGCTACAGAACCCAAACTGCTAGATCTGAATGGCGGATCTGATGGATCTGAATGGCAGATCTGATAGATCCGGATGGTGGCACTGATTGTTGCTGCTGCGACAAAACCCCACCTGCTAGATTTGATTTGGCAAAGATGATGCGTGATCCAGAGAGAGACACGAGAACTATGGTCACATGGAGTGTCAGGTGCTACAAATCGCAATATACATAAGGGTCTGACAGTAATATTCGGCCCAATCTTTCAGGGCACTAACCAAGGAGGATCAACCGCACCCTTAGCTGTACAACCCAACTACCCTATCGTACGCACGAGTAATCTCCCCGAGTGCTGTTGTCGGTGTACTGTAGCAGCAAGATGGCCAACGATTTATCTATGGTGAGGTTCCAAGAGAGCCTAGGGGGATTTCCATATACCCAGAGGGTACTTGGAAGACACTCCGTGTGCGGTTCTGTCTAATGCCCTGCTACTCGAAGGGGTACCCACAGGGGTTACAAGGGAGTCCAACAAGCGTGACCACCTCTTGTATTTCTTGCGTGCATGCTTCCCCAAATACGCAGGTTTATGCGCTCAACGACAGATCCTGTGGTTTAAATACGCCGGAACACGTCTCTAGCCAAATTTTTTTTTGCTAAAAATTGGAGATCCCACCGGCCTTTGAAAGTGCTCTGATACCACTTGTTATGCTCTTGACCTGCGAGAAAATACCAGAATACAAAATATGCGAAGAAATATACCCAGAACATAGAACAATAAGAAATAACAAGAAGTATTTTATTATTCAGAAAGCAATGTTCACTTGCCTTTTCGAGGGGGCAACCTCCAATAGAGCTGGGATCAATTACTAAATAAGACATGATGCTCCTCAAGGGGAGTCTCTATCTTTTATATAGGATTCATACATGCAATACCATGGGTCAATACCGTGGTTCTTATTAATACCATCTATCTAATACCATGGCCCATTTACAACTAACTGTGGCCCCTTCTTTAAATGCGGGTCAACCACTTACAATTATTAATATGGGCTTTATTGACTCTTTACTTAACTATAACTATGACTCGATTACATAAATAAGGGGGTTAGGGTTGGACCCTAACAAAAAACCCCATCCACTTGTAATGCTTGGTCTGTTGTAGCTTACTCTGGGCTTGCAAGTATTACAACGACTGGTGATATGTGTGGATTACTATCTCCTTTCCCATCAGATAGTGCTTCCACTTCTTCACATTTTTCACCATGGCATAAAGCTCCTTGTCGTAGGTAAGGTAATTAAGAACTGCCCCATGAAATACTTCAGAATGGTAGAATACAGGCCTTCCTCCCTGCATCAAGACAATTCCCATAGAATACCCACTCGCATCTGTCTCCACTTCAAAGGGTCGCTGCAAATTTAGTAATTCTAGAACTAGTGCTTGGATGATCTTTTTCTTTAGCGCTTTGAAATCTCTTTGCTTACCTTTTCCCCACTGGAAATTCTTTCCACTCGATGTTATGGCATGGAGCGGTGTTGCTACTGCTAACAATGAGGCTATGAATTTCCTTAGCTACTGTGCTTCCCCAATGAAACTCTCAACCTCAGAAATATTAGTAGGCACTGGCCATTTCATGATGGCCTACATCTTGGAAGGATCTATCTTTAGTTCTCCTCCACCAATCACATACCCCAAATTCGCCAAAGATTGTTGTGCAAACTCACACTTCTTGAGATTTTCTAGTAGCTGGTTCTTCTTCAATGTTTCCAGCACATGCATCAAATGTGACACGCTCCTCCCAGGTAGCACTATATATCAGTTTATCATCCAAATAGGCAGTAATAAATGAATATATAAAAAGGCACAATACATCATTCACTAATCTCATAAATGTATAGGCCAAATAACACATGACTAACCACTCATACAACCCTTGTCTGGTTTTGAAAATGGTATTCCATGTATCTTCTTTTTTGACTCAAACTTGGTGATATCTAGCCTTTAAGTCCAACTTGGTGAAGTACTTTTCTTGCTGCAACTGATCTAACAGATCATCAATCCTAATCAGGGGGTATTTTTTCTTGAGTGTGATTTTGTTTAACACCTTGTAATTTATACACATCTGCCAAGTTCCATCCTTCTTTGGTACAATGATGATGGTTGATCCACATGGTGATGTACTCGGTCAAATGACACCTTGTTCTAGTGGCTGCTGAGACTATTTCTTCACCTCACTTACTTCTATAACATACTACATGTACAACTCAATATTTGACAATGGGGAGTTTAGCAATAGCTGGATCTCATGCTCCACTTCTCTCATAAGTGGTAACCTTTTGGGCTCTCGGAACACATCTCTGTATGCTTGTAACAAATCTTCCAATTATTGTTTTTGCTTTTTAGTACACCCCTCCAGGGATTCCTTTCCTCTTATTGACTCCTCTTCAGGCTAATTTTCTCTTAAAAACAATAAAACATACTTCTTGTTGGAACTGATCAATTGCTTGGCTTGGTTGGAACTTACCAGTGAAATTTTTTACTTGCCTTTCTGTGTATTGATGATGAACGATTTTCCATCTTTGATGAGCCGGTATTGGTTGACTCTCCTCATGAATATTGCGTCTCACATGTACATGTATGGACTCTCAAACATGACACCACATGCATCAAGAGGAACCACATCTAGATCTACTTCATCAATAAAATCAACACTATTCGCAAGTCTAATTTTGCACTATTTAGTTACCTTCAACTCTGCATCCTTATTTACCCATCTCAATGGATATGGGTTTGGATGATCACATACTTCCATCCCCAACTTCTTGACCAGCTCCACTGCAATGAGATTCGTCTACGATTCTGAGTCAAACAAAACATCAATCTTTGTCTTCTTAACTTGCATCTTTATATGGAAGAGTTTAGTCATTTTTTTCTCTTCCTGCTACTGAAGGCTACTTAGATTCACCTCCTTCTGCACTGATGTACAAATGATATTTTCATCCACGTCCGAGTTGATTCCAACTTGGGTGCTTGAATCAATGGCCATGAGATTCTTCTTCTTATTATCTTTCTTCTTGTTCTTCAGGTTTAGCTTTGGATGCAACTTCTAATACTTTTCCTCTATACGGCCATCAATGTTGCAATGGTTGCTAGGATCTTTGCACTGGTGTGTTGTGGCTGTCACATGTTTATCTTTTCCCCCTTTTTTCTTTTCCTTTCCCTTCTTAGAAGCTTTTTGTTTCTCCTTTGGCTTCGATCCACTTGATTGTACTCTTTTCATGTTAATTTTTCATAGGGTTATATTGTTTTTTGCTTTGATAATTGCATTTCTTCATCAATACATTAAGTTCACCCCATATTAGCGTCATAACATTATACATATTTACATCATTATTCATCAACATATGAAACTATGTAGAAAGAACAATAACATCATCATCAGTGCAACAAAACATAAAGGAACAAGAGAAGAAAAACATGTACACATAGAGACACCATGATTGGTCGGAGACCAGGGAAAAACCCACTATGGGGAAAACACTTGCAAATCTTCTTCTAATATATTGTCATCAAATAATTCAACAAAAATGGACTACAATGATCCATATCTTCACAACAACTAGAATATCCATGAAATGCATCTAAAACATCAGAACTCTGATTAAGATAATTGTAATGCACTGTCACTGCTTGTAGCCTGCTGTCGAACACCTCTGTCACTAAGAGAAATTTTTAGAACACTGAAATATCATCTTGGAGTCAAATTCAAAAGGAGGAGTTGTGCGAGCGACTATGATAGACATGGCCACTCTCTATGAATTGCAAGATAACGACTATGGAAGCTCGGTTGCTCCCATACCATTCTATGTGAACGATCGAGGACCAAACTAATCTAGACTCCCAGCCGCTCTCATGTAAACCCTATGTCAGTGACCAAGGATCCAAATTCGCTCTCATGACCACTCCATGTCAACGACTGAGGACCAAAAGTCGTTCTCATGACCACTTTGTGCCAACGACTTTGAATCAGAAAACCTTAGTTTAGTGCGAGCTTCATCCTGAAGTTTCAGATCCTTGAGGGAGCTTCTTACATCAGACTTGTGCGAGCCAAGAAAATATAAAAGAGGAGAAGAGGTCTTGTTGTATGTGTCCAAATGAGATTGAGGTATATTCTATTTATAGGCAACCATGAGGATCCACTTGACCTGTCCATTGGTACATGTGCATAGGGCCAACCTGATCCAAAATATATGTACGAATAAAATAATTCATAACTCAACTTCTGCTTGTCCAAATGAAGTGATCTTTAGGTCGATTTTGATCCTCTCGGAAAGAGGAATTTGATGCCATAATAATATCTATAAAATGAGTATTCCAAAGTGGAATTTGACTGCAATTGCATATTTTAACACTCCCTCTCAACTAGGGAGAATTCCACCTATCAATATCTGACCATCGATCAACATGACATACATCCCATCTCAAATATCTCATCATCGTAGATCATCAATGTACATATATTTATTATTCTAGGTATTGTGCCTGTAAACAAGCCTCATCCACCAATTTGGACTTGAAAAACATCACTTGCTTACACAGATGGTGGTGCAAACCCCCCAGATACTTAAGGAGTACATTGGGTTCTTTGGAGAAATACCCAACATTATAGCCATCTTTCTGAATTTTGAATTATAGCCATCAGATCCATTGATCCTCCAAGTACCCATGGGATAAAATTTCGACTTAATGAGGGTTTTTAAATACTCCCACTTAGTCACTAGAGGTTCCCTCCAACCCCACAGTTTCCGTGTGGCTCTCCCACCAAGTCAATGCATGACCCTCTAATTTCAGGGTGCGAATTAGATCTTTTGCCCTTCCTCGATATGATGGATGCTAAAATAAACTTTGAGTTGCTGCAACCAATGGTTCAACGTCAGAGCGTCGATCTCACCATTGTACAACTTGATATCGACTTTTGATTTCATTTTAAACAGGGATTGATTCACGACACTCGAATTGGGTTGATATTTTTCGGGTTCTTTCTTTCGCTGGTTCTCCGTGTCTTCTCAATCTCCCGATCCCCCTTTTGATTTGTCTTTTGCATTTGAACTCCCATTTTTTCCAAATATCCCCAACTTATTTCTTAGGGTTTCCATGAGGAGCTTTACATTGTGGTTTATATTTGTGATTTGTTGTTCGAGCCACAAAAAACTCACCTTTGTAGGATCATGAGGTTCATTTATAGATTCATTGGCCATGATTAGGGTTTTACGATTTTCGACCCCACCGACTTGGATCCCCTAAATATCCACAAAATACCCAAAGAAACCTACTTTCATACCAAATATTTCACTAGACAATTCGTCACAACAGATCTGAAAATATTATATTAAAAATCTGAGATTCTACACTATTACAATTTTATATTAAACTTTAAGATATGTAAACTATAATTAGTGCATGCATGCGAATAGAAATTGTGAATAAAAGTAGAGATTGACAAAATAAGCTCACACATACACACAAGACACAAGATATGCTATCTGCGAAACCCTTTCGAGAGAAAACCCAGCTGGAAGGTGAGGTCACTTTGCTTTCTTTCTCTATTTGGAAATATGACTGCAGGTACAAAGAAGTAATGCATGTGGTTTGTTAGCTACTACATTACACATATCCTTTGTTGAAATTGGAAACTAGGGCCAAAATCCATGTGGGTTATCTTATTTATGGAAACTGATATTTTTCCTAGATTCCTCTTGTCGAGAGGTGTAGAATTGATCTAAAGATCATTTGATTCCAACAAGTATTTATGGAGATATCAATTTATTTGTATTTACTTTTGACAAATTGTTAAGGTTAGCCAACAACTAAATGTGTGGCACACATGCCCAATCACACTCATTCTTCTCTCTCTCCTTAGCTTTGGGTTACACAAGGCGCAACTCACATGTGGGAAGAAGGAAGATGCAGTGGGGCAAAGAAGACACAGAAAGGAGGGCGTAGAAGCTGCAGGTCATCTCTTTGACCAGAATTGACCAAGCGTTGACCATTCAGGAGTACGGTTTCAGTGTGGGTGCCTCTCTTAGGCAGGGCACAGATTTTGGCATGCAAACCGAGGCAATCTGACCTCTGGTTTGACCAGTGTTGACTGCCCTAGTTTGGGGCAGTAGATTGACTTCAGTGAACACCTATTTGACTATGTTTTTGGGGCTATTTATGGGTTGCTTCTTCACGTTGTTCAAGGACTAGATCACTGAGAAATTAACTAAGCATATTGAAGGTCAATTTCATCTCGTTTGACTAAGTTTGACTTTGCTGATCTAGGGTTTGCTGTTGCTGATATAAAATTACAGAATTCTGATTTTGTACTATTTCTCTTTGCTGAACTATTGAAGATAAAAGAAGATTTGATCAAAGGGTTTCCCCGCATTGGGGTTTGTCCTTGACAAGCCGCCACATCTTGTGTCTCTTTTCTTGGCCTTTTTTTTTTTTTTTATTCTGTCAATTGTTTAATGTTCTATCTGCGCTTTACTTAATGAATATGTGATTTCTAATCAGTGGCTAATAAGAAGAAAAGAAGTAAACTACTTTAAGCATAGAACATACCATAATTTAACATGGTATCAAAGCTGAGGTGAAGACAAAGCCCAAGCAAGAGCAAGAAAAAGAGCAACCACTGAAGGTTGGCTAGTCTATCTTAAAAACTTCATGGGGTCCTCAACACTCTTCCCCACCGAAGACAAGCTCCGTGAGAAGTCTGACTATCATGGATGGAAGATGTCTCTCGATCTGACTTTAGAAGATTAGGAAGTGTTGGACCATGTGAGATGCAATATTGTCGCGTCTCCATCAAATGCATCCACTGCTGCTAGAAGCAAGTGGACCAAGGGATAATTCAAAGCAAATAAGATCATTCAGGAATCTATTGACAAGTTCTTGGTGGCCTATGTTTCCAAGCTGACCACCTGCGAGGAAATTTACGATAGACTGGTGAGTTTATTTAAAGTTAATGATGCAAATAAAGTTTTGTTCTTTAGAAATAAATTGAAGGAAATTAAGAAGGGAAAATATGAAAGTATGCAAGCATATTTCTTAAGGATCACCGAGATCAAGAATGATCTCCTATCTATTGGGGAAGTAGTTCCTGACAGGGAAATGACTATCACAACTCTTGGAGGACTGCCACCTGAAAGGTATATATGCAGGACTACTCTTCTCAACATTAATGTCATCCCAAGATTTGAGGAATTGCTGGCTAGATGTATTCAAGAAGAAACAAGGATGGAAGAGCAAGAAATGCCCGCACTTAAAGGCAATCCCTCTGCCTTTTTTTCTCATGCTAAAAGAAGAAACAATTCTGGGGCTAAATCCAAAGGAAAGGCTGGACTGAAGGGTGGAGGAAAAGGACAATGTTATAATTGCAACAAAATGGGCCACTATGCGAGGGAGTGCCCTGATAAAATGGACTCACACCATGACGATGACCAAAATCACTCTCAAGCCAATCAAAGGAATGGCAGGTCCAATGGCAGAGCTACAAGAAATGCCGTAAATCAAGGAAGAGAACAACCCTTCAAGAAGGAAAGAAACTCCAGGTATGAATCTAATGTTGTTAACAATACGCAAGATGAATATTGTCTACTAGCGGCCCTCTCTACTATTGCTCCCCCGGACTTGCTTGGAAATTGGCTTATTGATAGTGGTGCCTCAAGGCACTTCATTGGATACAAAGAAGCTCTCTCTAATTTGATAGAGAAGGAGACCAAGTTGGAAATTGTTCTTGGGGACAACACAAAATATCCCGTGAAAGGCATAGGGAATGTCACTTTTCAATTGAATCAAGGTAATACAATTCATTTGCAAGAAGTTCTATATGTACCTAATATAAAAAAGAACCTGGTGTCCGTTTCGGCAATGGAAGACAAAGGCTACAAGGTGACCTTCATCGATGGCAAGGTACGTGTATGGAAAAAGAAATTTAAAGAAGCATTCGTTCTTGGGTTTCGAGTCGATTCATTATATCAAGTTGGAGGAAGTCTGCTGGGTGTCATGTCTTGTGACACATCACTTGAGTCCGAACTATGCCATCAAAGGTTTTCTCACCTTCATTATAAAGCTTTACCCAATGCAAGACAAATGGTGATAGGGATGCTCGAGTTCCGAGTAGAGCAAGAAGGTGTATGTCCTGGATGTGCCGAAGGGAAGCTCAAAAGGGGACCATTCCCCTCAAGCCAAAGTAAGACCTCCGATATATTGCAGTTGGTTCACTCAGACATATCTGGTATGATGCTTGTGAACTCCTTAGGAGGATATTTATATTACCTCACTTTTACAGATGATTATTCTCGCAAGACTTGGATATACTTCTTGAAAAAGAAGGATGAAGTGTTCACTTGGTTTCGTCACTTCAAAGCCTTGATTGAGAATCAATCCAAAAAGAAGATCAAGATCTTAAGGACTGATAATGGGACTGAGTATGAATCCAATGATTTCCATGACTTTTACAAAGAGGCTAGCATTAAGAGGGAGACTATAACACCATATACTCCTGAGCAGAATGGTGTGGTAGAAAGGAAGAATCGTACGATTGTGGACACTGTCTGTGCTATGATCCATGATCAAAGACTTCCAAAATTTCTATGGGTCGAAGCTGTGAATACCGTCGTATATGTGAAAAATCGATGCCCTCATCAAGAATTGGGTTCCAAGACTCTTGAAGAGATGTTCACTGGTAAGAAACCTTACATATCTCGTTTTAGAATTTTTGGAAGTTCTATATATTTTCATGTGCTGAAGGAGAAAAGGAATAAATTGGGTGCATCTGGAAAGAAAGGAATCTTCGTGGGCTATAGCCAAAATACTAAGGGCGATAGAATCTATATGGCTGGTCAAAGGGAAATCAAGATTATCCATGATGTCACCTTTGATGAAGATATGGCTCTTAACAAAGTTGACAATCTTCCTACTCAAAGGGGATCTAAAGAAGTTGACACTAGGGAACCGAAGGAAAAGGAAGATGAGATGATGCTCAATGTGGAAGAACCTATGGATCTTATTGATCCCCCTCCGCAAGAGCCTTCCTCTTCTAGGAAAAGGCCTTCATGGCTGAGGGGGACACTTGATGATGTTGAAGGACACATTGCACCAAGAGGGACTTTCTAGGAAAGTAAGAAGCTGACCAGGTATCAAGGATACTTGACCATCATGAGCACGATTATCCAAAATGAGCCTTCATTATTTGTAGAAGCTATCAAGCATCAAGTATGGAAGGATTCTATGACCGAGGAATATGAGTCCATCATGAAAAACGATGTCTGGGATGTGGTCCCCAGACCCCAGGACAAAGCAATTGTCACTTCGAAATGGCTTTACAAGATAAAGCATGCAGTTGATGGAAGTGATGAAAAGCATAAGGATCATTTGTCGCTCGTGACTTCTCTCAGAAGGAAGGTATAGACTATGACGAGATATTTGCACCTGTTGCCCGATATACCACCATCTGCTCGATCATAGCCCTTGCTGCTCCACAAGGATGGAACCTACATCATATGGATGTCAAGACTGTGTTCTTGCATGGTTTTATCAAAGAGGAAGTCTATGTGGAACAACCTGAAGGATTTGAGATTCATGATCAGGAATCTCATGTGTGCACGTTGAAGAAAGCCCTCAATGGGCTGAAGCAAGCACTCCGAGCATGGTAAGAGGATCGATAGCTACATGATGAAGCTGGGATTTACTAGGAGTGAAGTCGACCCTAACATTTATTTTAAGGTTGAAGATGAAAAACCTCTCATACTGGTGTTGTACGTTGACGATCCCTTTCTAACAGGTGCATGCCCTCTCATTCACAAATGTAAGAGGGAGTTGGCTTCTAAATTTGAGATGAATGACCTAGGACTGATGCACTATTTCCTAGGACTGGAAGTCTAGCAGAAACCCGGGGATATTTTCCTATCTCAAGGAAAATATGTGGTGAAGATATTGGAAAGGTTCGGTATGGTGGACTGCAAGCCAGTGACTACCCCGATGGAGCTTGACTTCAAGAAGTGAAGCGGTAGTGCTGCGGGACCTGTTTTACGAAATGCTACCGAGTATCGTCAACTCATCGGAGCATTGATGTTCTTGGTGAAATCCCGTTCGGATATATGCTTTGCAGTCAACAAGTTGAGTCAAATACGGTTGAACCTCACCACACACATTAGATTGGTGCCAAGAATCTGTTGAGATATCTTCGTGGCACAATCACACATGGTTTGAGATACACTGCCACATATGTGAGACTACATGGATATACCGATGTTGATTGGGTAGGCAGTGTGGTGGACCGAAAGAGCACTTTCTGGTGTTGTTTCTCTTTTGGATCTGCCTCAATATCCTGGATGAGCAGGAAGCAGAAGTCGGTGGCTTTGCGCACCGCCAAGGCAGAATACATTGTTGCTAGTATGACCTCTTATGAGGCACTCTGGCTGCGGAAGCTCTTCAGTGAGTTGTTTGGATTCACATTGGATACTACTGTGATCCTGTGTGACAACCAGAGCGGAATTCGTTTATCAGAGAATCTCGTATTTCATGATCGCTCCAAGCACATCGATATCAGATACAACTATATCTGGGATATGGTACAATGGGGAGCAATAAGGCTTCAACATATTAGTACAGATGAACAGGTTGCCGACATTTTGATGAAGCCCTTGGGAAAGGTCAAATTCTTGACTTTCCAAGAATGACTTGGTGTCGTTGAGAGACCCTCTTATGAGGGTCGTGTATGATGCATATATTGAGCTCTAGGAGCTCCAGGGGGCACGAGGTACTTCTTGAAGTGACATGCGACCACAGGGTGACTCACCATATCCTAGTGGTGCGCTATGTACAGGGTGAAAGATTCAACCTTCCCCTGTGACACCCCGTGGCCACTGTGGGACAGGATGATTAGTTCTCTTGTGGGCCAGGATGATTAGTTGTTTCGTGGTGACTGTCAGACAGGATGATTAGTTCTCTTGTGGGCCAGGATGATTAGTTCTCCCGTGGCGACTATTGGACAAGATGATTCTTTCTCCTATGGACAGGATGATTAGTTCTCCTGTAGAGGCATCCTACCCATGCAGTCTGGGACTCATGGGAAGTACCTCTCATCTGATCAATGAGTAGGAAAATGGGGTTAGGGACCATTAGTAGTATTATCGATGGATGCATAGTTGTATCTACCGTATTCCCTATGTTAGGATGACCTCCATTAATCTGGGATAAATAATATTGATCTGGGATCAGTGAAAGTGGTTGACACACTTTGAGATTGACTTTGGGTTAGTGGAGGATGGTATGATACATCCTTGATCATCTCTTCTTCTTCATAGTTCAGCAGAGCAAAGCAGAGCCAAGCAGTGCATTTGATGGTTGGGACAGTATTGACAGTCATACAGATTAGCAGATGGATTTCTCCCTAGTTGAGAGGGAGTGTTAAAATTGGAAACTAGGGCCAAACTCCATATGGGTCATCTTATTTATGGCAGTTGATATTTTTCCTAGATTCCTCTTGTCACGAGGTGTAGGATTGATCTAAAGATCATCCAATTCCGACAAGTATTTATGGAGATATGAATTTATTTGTATTTACTTGACAAATTGTCAAGGTCGGCCAACAGCTAAATGTGTGGCACACATTCCCAGCAAATCATATAAGTAAAAGTGAGGTTTATTCATTATCAACTCATTTCATCTTACTCATTCTTCTCTCTCTCCTTAGCTTTGGGTTACATAAGGAGTAGCTCACACTTGGGAAGAAGGAAGATGCAGTGCGACAAAGAAGACACATAAAGAAGGACGCAGAAGCTGCAGGTCATCTCTTTGACCAACGTTGATGAAGCATTGATCATTCAGGGGTGCGGTTTTGGTGTGGCTGCCTCTCTTGGGCAGGCCGCAGATTTTGGCATGCAAACTGAGGAATCTGACCTCTGGTTTGACCAGCGTTGGCTTCCCTAGTTTGGGGCAACAGATTGACTTCAATCAACAACAATTTGACTGTGTTTTTGGGGTTGTTTCTTCAGGCTGTTCAAGGACTAGATGACCGAGAAATTGACCAAGCATAATGGAGGTCAATTTCATCTCATTTGACTAAGTTTGACTTTGCTGATCTAGGGTTTGCTGCTGCTGATATAAAATTATAGAATTCTGATTTTGTACTATTTCTCTCTTCTAAAGTATTGAAGATAAAAGAAGATTTGATCAAAGGGTTTCCCCACATTGGGGTTTGTCCTTGACTAGCTGTCACATCTTGTGTCTCTTGTCTTGGTTTGTTTTCTGTCAATCGTTTAATGTTATATTTGTACTTTACTTAATGAATATGTGATTGCTAATCAATGGATAATAAGAAGAAAATAAGTAAACTACTCTAAGCATAGAACATACCATAATTTAAAATCCTATCTGTGCACTCTACCTCCTATCTCTCTTAGCTATCTTTGTTCAGCTATGGAACAAAATGCTTTCGAAAGAATGGAATGCCTTTTCCTCCTAGTGGCCGGGTTATAACTCAGCTCGATAACATACTAGTGGTTAATTTTGACTACATAAGCTCTTAATTAGAGTTATAATATAGACTCTTATAGAGTCTTTTACATCATAATCATGTGGCTAACCCCTTTTCCATGAATAATAGGGGCTAATGTTGCATCCTCCTGAACTATAGGTGTGAAAACAGGAAGCTCAACTTCTGAGTGGCATAACTTTTGCATACGGACTCCTATTAACGTGATTCTTGCGCCATTGGAAATATATATGTGTGTAGAATAACATGAAATGGTTGTATGTTAGAGCAACAAATTTTTACTCCCAAAAAATGCTCTCGGAATATTTCAAACCCTGTTTTACCAAATTGGGTCTCGCTGGAAAAAACGATCCCATTAGCTTATTCCTCCACATTTTCCACTCCAAATGCATGGAGATGGATGAAAAACAATATCATGATCCAATCTGTATCATTTTAGGACAATCTCTATTATAGTGCCCATATTGTTGACATCCATATCATTGAACCTTTGCCATGTTCTTTTTTCCTTTCTGAGGACCAAATTTCCCAAACTTCCCTTTTCTCTTTGCCATAGCAGCATATGCTTGAGTTTGCTCATTTGATCCTACATCAAATTTTTCTTTCATCCTTGTCTTTTCTATTTTATATAGTAGCCATATATCCTTGAATGGAGTAGCTTCCTTCTTCCCATAAATGCTTGTACTAAAGTTACCCCATTCCTAGGTAGTGCATTAAGTATTATGGTAGTCATTTTTTTGTCGGACATATTTTCTCCCAAACCTTGGAGTGGATCTGTTATTTCAGATATACTCATAAACTATGAGGCTATTCCTTCTAACGATATATATTCTCCTGCGGTGCTTACAGAAAAAAAACTCCACAAGTTTGTCATATATTTATTTTCAAGTTTCAAGTTTTGATACATAGGGAATGAGGGAATCATTGATGGATTCTATGAGAATCCTTTGAGCCCTTACTCCCCTTTCACATACCTTGTGAGTGCTTGAGCATATTATTTTGGAGGTTTGGTGATTGAGCCCTTGACATATTCCACAACCTCATTTTCTACGAGGTTTAGATCTGTCCTTTTCTTCCATGCAAGAAAATTTGAAGCCCCAACCAACTTGTTGCTTTCCTTGCAAAACTACATTTTGATAGATTCAGATGTAGACATAAATATACTTACTTGAGAATATTCTCCTTCAACCTGCTACCTTATTGGATTTGATTATGATATAGGGAATTGAAAACTTCTTCGTGTTGAAAATGCTTTTCTTCAAGAGTGATCCTTGGATCCAAAGAGAGGGAGATCACCTTGAATCCTTTTATGATGATGACAATGTCCTTGATCTTGCTTCTCTCGGATGAGTAGACTTCAATTTACCTTTGATTTGTATATTTCTTCAACTTGAGTATAGGTAGGGTCTTTGTGGTCTCTTTCCTTGATCTTGAGCGAGGATCCCAAGAATGCTTCTAGTGTAGAGTTCTTCTTTGATTGATACAGCGTTTTAACAATTTGATTCTAGATTATGATGTAGCCCTTTCCTTCTTGGAGATGAGAGGATCTTCTTGATTCCTAGAACTTCGGTCTTTGAGTACTTGAGTATCCCTGCCCTTCCTTGACTTGTCACATTAGCTCTGAAACCATGTCGAGAAATCTAGGGGAAATAAATGTAGGTGATTTCTCTTACAATGATAATTGTTTGTGATGTATTTTTTCTTCATTTCATTAGCTTATTATTTATCTTGATTATTATTAGTATTCACTATCATCAAACAACTACCAAATCATAAATAACAATGATACAAAGGACACAATATATAGGCGATCATCCAGGGCCAAAAGCTCTCCAACTTGAGAGGAAAACACAAACGAAATCTTCTTCGTATAGAATCTTCAAGTGATTAATTCCAAGACCAAGACCAAGACCCTTGACCTATTAACCTATCAAGACCAAGTCACAAGGCTTCCTTTAAGCAATTCTTCTTCCTTGAGTCAACAATAGTCAAAATTCTTGCTTCACCAAGAATTTGGACTTTTGTTTAGATTTCGGCCTATTACCACAGGCCTATAATTCTTGACCTCTTAATAAAACCCTAGTTGCAACACGTGTAGGGGATAGAAAATGATTTGGTCCCTTGATTTCCTTCACTTGGATATTATGACCTTCTCCCGCAATTCAGCTTGATGGATGTATTGTTATCTTCCTTGATTCAGTCTCTTAGGACAACTGTGATAACTCGACTTCTTGAGTAGAAGATGGAACTATTCTTCTTTGAATGTGTGGGAGGTATTAACCCAAAATAAACCCAAAACACTTCGGCTTCTTTTCCTCCTTTCTTTGCTTGGATGAAAGGCTTCCTTATCTCTTTTCTTCACACTTCTTATTGTATTTTAGATGCTTGATCAATGCCCTACAAATGAGGCTGAATCCTCCTATATATAGTAGTTTGTCCATGTAGAATAAGTCGATTTGTGCTTGAGATTAGGCCGACATCTCCTTCTACAATAGTCTCTAGATTCTTTGGAAGGCGGACTTGAACCAATGCTTGTGACAAGGTCTTAGAGGGTTAATGACTCAAAGAAATTCTCTTTTTACAATATGTAATATTCCCAAATGGGCCTTCAATACATGACATTGATTTGCTAGACTTTAAGACTTGATGACCAAACCTAATAGCTCACAATGGGAGTTTCATATATAAAATAAGATTCCTTGATTGTGAAACCCATGACTCGAGCATTACAAAATAATTTTACTTTTCTTCTTTACATCAATTACATAAAATCATGATTACACATGTCATTATAAAGACTGAACCTAGTGACATATTTCAATACAAGAGTTAAGGGAAATAATGTTCAATAAATAAATGACCATTGTTGTGCTCAATGCACTACCTGATGAATGCAAAATCTTTGTGTCAAGTATTTATGGAAAGAAGAAAGCCACTCCATTCAGTGAACTGTGGTTATTTTGAAAGATGGAGGAAACCTGACTAAAGGCAAAGAACGATGTTGGATCAAGTGAACAAACTCAAGCATATGTTTCCATGGCTGGAAAGAAAGGGAAGTTTGGAAAGTTTGATCCTCAGAAGAAGAAGAAGATCAACATGTCAAAGATCTAATGCCATGAATGAGATGAATATGGGCATTTCAAAAAGAATTGTCTTAAACTCAAAAATGACAACATATAGAAATGAAGCCCATATCGTTGAAGAAGTAGAAGAGCTTGAAAATAAGAAGACAAAGAATGAGGAAGTGAAAGACATCCACTATGACTGAGATAAACTCCTACACTTATATATTTTCAAGTTTATAAAAGATAGCTATCATGATGGAAAGCATCACAAGTATGATAGGATGCATCGTAAAAGAGATAGAGATGACATCATCATAGAGACATGGTAGTCGAAGTAGGAGTCTATATGAATGAAGCAGTCATCTCACATGATAGAAAGGAAGAAACTCATGGAATCGTCATTAAAATAATAGAAGGACAACCAAAGTAGCAATCTATATGGTTGGAGAAAGTCATCTAGCAAGATATAAGATAAAGAGATCATCATACATCATCATAATTAGAAAGAAGCCTTTGCATAATGAGGATCATTAAGATCCTTCATTGGAATCTTTGTAACTCTACTTAAGAAGAAACACATGTCTCACAGATGGGATATATTCCACCTTATGTGGGATCTATGGGTTAAAAGGATGACAATATGATGAAAAAGATGTGCAACATGAAAACTTGGTTGAAGTACTTTCATCTTCAAGCAAGGAAAGGGAGATGCTTGAAGAAAGTCTAGATGGCCACACGAAGGAAGAGGTATGTATATATTTGATAGATAGATAAAGTCATGTCATCATATGATTGCAGATAGAAGAAGAAACTCTTCCTTTAAAAAGATACATGAAGGCATGTAGACAATATTCCTTAAACTCTTATCCATATAGACAATATTGAATCAATATATATATATATTATATATATATATATATATATATATATATGATATGACCTCATGGACAATATGAGGTGGTTGGAATTCATGGTTCTTATGATGAAGGAACTATGTATAGACGATATTGTGGAAGCAATGTGTGAAAGAGTTCGTGAAATATCTATCTATAGTCATGTGATATAAGATAAGTGATTAAAATATGATGACAAGAAGGATTAGATATAAATCTCCATGAAGAAGGTGTGAAGATCGTGATGTGTATGCTAGAAAATAAAAACCTTGGTAAGGAATGTCTTGGAGATAGATTCCTACATGTCCATGATGTTGATGCTACTAGAAGTTGATGTCATGACGAAAGGCCATAATAAAGAGGTAATATTTATTTAATGTTCATTTTGTATTTTTTTTTAAAATCATCTGGTTGGGTTGAAACAGGTCTACCAAAAGAGAGTTTTGAGAAGTCATCTACAACTAGTACTCATGAGATTGGATGGAACATGCTAAAAGAAACATGACTTGGAAGAGGTAGTTGTATGAAGGATAGTCAGATGTGAACTAGAAGATCACTTTACAATGAAGAAAAGGATGGCATGCCTATTGGTTCAACACTATGGTTTGTTAAATGGAAATTATAGAGAAGATGGTTGGCGCCATACGAAGAAGTTTTGGAAGAAGATGGCTTCATGATAAAGAAGTTGAAGTTCATTCATGACATGATGATGCGGAAAGAAGGAGCCCTAAACGCAACTGATAGAACCATGATCTCCACCAAAGAGCTTATAGTTGATGTTGTAAACAAGTCCCAAGTTAAGAGGGAGCTTGAGTATATTATTTTTATAGGTATGATTAGATCCTCCCTGGTTGAGAGGGAGTGACGGATATGTTTCTCAACTTCATGTGTCATGCATTAGACCAGGACTAACAACTGTAAGTCTTAGTGAAGGCCATGAGGAAGAGATGTACACATCATTCTTGTCTTCATGTTATGAAGAAAGAATGGAGGATTGGGTAAGCATCTGAATTTTGACACTATTTGAGGATATGGTAGGGTATCCAATAGGTAAGAGTAGTCGAAGAGGAAATTCCTTGAGGATGTATTAATTCAAGACAGGAATTTTCCTAGAAGGACATACCTAGTGAACATTTGGATGGGGTATGTGCCTTGAGAGACAATGATGAAGGTGTCTATTATTCATTATCTCCCCAAAATTGTGCTATATTCTTGTGGATAGATAGAGTTGTTATTCAAGGCCTTGCTATATGACAATGCTAGTTTATATGATGAGATGCACAATATACGCTGATAAAATAGCTTATGTGATGGCTTATCAATTTTACTCTTCTTATGAGAATTCTATAGTATGAGAATGTCCAAGTACCTTGTATGGATTATGAATACATCCCTAATTAAAAGGGAGTGTTGAAAAGTGTAACTTGGTTCGATGTTCATAATGTCTAATGTAATCATGATTTATGTATTTGATGAAAAGATAAAAAAATATTATTATTATTTTGAAGCATGTGTTTTTTTTTCCCAAAAGAAAAATCATAATTTTATTAATGAAAACAAAATTACATGTTGCAGATGATGTGACACACTTCATTAGCGAGTGAATGACTGTTGATCAGAAGTTCAAAGAAAGAAAAAAATAATATACAAATCGGGAGAAAAATCATGCTTTTCTCCCTTTTTTTTCTCAACCTTGTGCCACTCCCCTTGTGTTAGCATCGAAGATACAAGTGCAAGTGAAGTGTTAGTGTTAGGTCGAGGGTTGTCATTATCAGAATCAAAGTTGTTTGATGTATGTAGCCGTTTGGATCCATTGGTATCCATTGTATTTGGTATCTTTGCCGGTTGTGAGTCCATTAGAACTTGTGGGTTTAATTCCTGTACTTCTAGTTCTTTGTTCATCTAATTGTCCTTGTTGGGTATGGGATGTTCCACGTTAACTTCCTCCTCCTCATCGAAGATTGGTGGTGAAAATTTCCATCCCTTGGTTTGTTTCCCTGTTTTCTTCTTTCTTTGGGTATCTTTTTTGGCTTCAAGGCACGTATTTGTAGGTGTCTTGTTTGCCGAAAGATTTTACATCTAAATGCTATATTTTCATAATCAAGCATCTATGTCCAACACCTCTGTTTGTGCTTTAGTTGTATGTGGTCTGGAAATCCTTTGCTGAGATCAAATTCCACACAAATGTGTGTGAATGTGAAAATTATTTCCTCTAGTCTTTGTGTGTCCCTTTTAATGTATCGCGCGATGGTGATACCTACAAGGACTTGTTAGTTCCAAAGATGTAATGGGATATTGTGCAAATGAACCCAAACTGGCATCCTGGAAACAACCATAGTGTTTACATCAAATTACGGAAACCATGGTGTGATGAAGAGACCCATGGATCCCCAGAACCATGGCCATTCCCATAATATAATGTCTCTAGCCTCTGTTGAAGGGAAATTCACAATGAAGAACCCCTTGGAATAGAGGTGAATATCACATTGAGTAGTCCAGTTTGCGAAAATCCAATGGCAGAGCTCAGTGGGTTTTGGCCAGTAACAGTTGAATCGACAGATAATAGCTTGTTTTTCAAATATATTACAATGCTCATCTGTTTCCGGTATATCTGTGTTTAATTTTGGGATATGATTCAGTTGCTCTACAATATATGGACTGGGTTTGGTTCCGGCTTGCTTTGGTGTCGTTGATGGTGTATTTTTCCCTTGGAGGATGTTCTTGAAAGGAAGTCCTCCATTTTTGTGCTTCTGATGTATTTTTGTATTTTTTGTTGAACTTTTTCTAATGCCTCCTCCTGTATGATTTGTTTTGTTGTAGTCTGTTGCGCCACCTCTCAGTCTTAGATTGAGTATTATAGTAGACATAGGTAAAATATTGTAGTATGTGAGGGTTATGGGGTCTTGGAGTGCTCTGCCCCCAAAAATCAGATATTGTAATCTAGCAAGATATCCAATATGATGGGAGATAAGATTCTTCAAATGCAACACACAGTCTGTTGCGTGAACCCAAACCAAAAGTGACATACCCGAAGGGGTTTTAATAAGAATTTGAAATCGATGAGAATTTATCAGAGGTGAGGGTTTTGATTCCGTCTGTAGGTGGCTAGGTCAAGCAACTTCAGGTGCACCACATTGCATCGAGGTCTCTTTGGACTCCATTAGGAATTTGTTGCCCTGTTCCCGGTAACCAGTCTCCTTATTGGCTTTCTTTGTAGCCCCGCCGTCCTTCTTGGGTGTAGACTTCTTCGCAACGTTGGGAGTAGTGGGGTTGGTAGCCGATCTTGTAGAAGGCATTTTCGGTGCAGCAAGCTTAGTTTTTGCAGCTGGTGTCTTGCCTTTGGGAGCCACCGATTTCGTAGCTATCTTTGGAGCCACAACTTTTTTTGGAGCCGCAGGCTTGGCCTTCTTCAGTGCCTCGGGTGCAGAGGCCTTGGAAGGGATCTTTGTGAGAGCCTTGGCAGCAGGTGCATAGGCTTCTTGGCTGCATGTTTCTTTTTTGTCTTAGGCTTGGGTGTGTCTTGCTTCTTTTCTTTCTTGGCTAGCTTAAAAGAGGCTTTCACTTTGGTTAGCTTGTTGGAATTTGTCGAATTCTGGAGTTGGACCTCAGATTTATAATTTTCGTTTATGAACTTCACTATCACATAAGGGCTCGATCCACTACGCTCATTCAGAGCCGTTATGGCTGCAAAGATCCTCTATAAATAAGGGGGTTGTGCAGGTGGGGGCTTCGAACGCTTGTCAATCATCAGTTTCTTTACCGGCTCATTTAGATCCGTTATGGATGCAGAGATCCTCTATAAATAAGGGGGCTGTGCAGGTGGGGGCTTCGAACGCTTGTCAACCATCAGTTTCTTTACCATTGGGGATTTCACCTTTTTCTCCCTCGGCGCCTTCACGGGCTTTCCTCTAGCAGCTTTGGCATCATCTTTCGCTGCGGGCTTGGCAGGGACAATATCCGCAAGAAGTTCAGTTGAAGCCATGGATCAATCGTCCAAACCCTAGCGGAGCTCCAACTCTTCTCCTTGCATACTCGAAAAAATTCCTTGAAGCATGTGTTTCATGCTCAAGGTCATTTTATTTATAAGTCAAGCAGCCATTGAGTGCTTCTAGAGTTTTTTCATAAAGTCTAGGAGTTAGTTGAGTCATTGTCATATGTAAGACCCCATTGGGCATATTGTATTATGTAAAAGGAATTTATTTAAGTCATAAAAGACCCTCCAAGACATGTCAAGCTAGTTGCAACAAGTCGGCCTCATGGAGGAAATTCATGCCATTGGAAAACATATATATAAGAAGCATTTCACCTCATTTGAAACATAGATCCAAGACATATGAAGAAGCAAGAGAAGAAGTTCTATCTTAAAAAGAACAAGTCCTATGGAAAGCGAAGTTCAAGAAGGAAGCTGGAGTCAAAGTTTTTGGCTCTCTCTCTCTCTCTTGCATGTGCAACGAAATTATGGAACTACTAGGTCAAATTTTCTAGAATCGAACTTGTTGGAGAAGTTATTGGATCAAAGTTACTAGAGAATTTTTTGGGATTAGAGATGTTGGAGAAGTTGTTGGGATCAAAGTTGCTGGGGTCGAAGTTGCTAGAGAAGCTACTAGAAGGTTGAAGCTTGTTTTTGTAAGTTGTGTAAGGGAGGTTCATCAATAAGGAAGGTTGACATGGTCTTGGAAGGGTCTTTGTCAAGGGTCATAGGTCTTGGAATTCGTGCTATGAACATTCTATAAGAAAAAAGGAATTCTTGTGGGTTTTTCTCTTAAGAGGAGAAGTTTTGGCCTTGTCTAGCAACCTACATTTTGTGTCATCTTGTCTCATTGATCTTCACAGTTTGGTAGTTGTTTGATGATAGAGAACACAATAATAATAAAGTGAAATAATAAGTTAATAAAAATTGCCTCAAGTTAAGTAAAAGAACATCACAAGAAGTTATCAAAGTAAGAGAAATCACATAGTCTAGTTTCCCCTAGATTTCTCAATACTTTGCACACTCGTATAGATACTTATCTTAGTGGATTTGGATTCACTAAGAGTGAAGCATATGCCATTCTCTAATACAATATGGTAGATGGAAGTATTCTCATCTTAGTTCTATATGTGGATGATTTGATACTCACAGGAGATGAAAGGTTGATCCAGTTTTGCAAGGAGGACCTTTCAATAGAGTTCGAGATGAAGGATATGGGTTTGATGCACCACTTCCTTGGCTTGGAGGTGTGGCAGAGAGATGGAAAGATATTTGTTGGGAAGGGGAAGTATGCCTATGAAATCATCTAGAGATTCCACATGCAGGATTGCAAACCCATGGATACTCCTCTAGGTAATGACTGGAGGAAAGATGATGCTTCTACAGGGGAGGTAGTAGATGGCACTATCTACAGACAGTTGGTGGGGTCCTTAATGTAATTGGTGAACATAGGGCCCAATATTTGTTTTGTAGTGAACCAACTTATTTAGTTCATGGTGGAGCCTACCAAGCTTCACTAGAAAGAAACAAAATATGTTCTTAGATACCTTAGAGGCACATCATAGTTTGGTTTATGGTACAAGTAGAATGATGGAGCGAAGCTCCAAGGATTCATAGATGAAAATTGGGCAGAGAGTCCCTTAGATAGGAAGAGCACATTGGGAGCAGTCCTCAGTGTTAGGCTAGCATCAGTTTCTTGGTACAGCAAGAAACATAAATATGTAGCAATCAACTCAGCAGAGGCCAAGTATATGGCTACTAGTAAATAAATATGTGAGGCTATTTGGATGAGGAAGATCCTAGTTGGTATCTTTAGTCAAGGGATGAAGCCTACAATGATCCACTATGACAATCATAGTTGTATAGAACTCTCTAAAAATCCAATGTTTCTTCATAGGTCCAAGCATATAGACATCAGGGACCATCCCCTGAGAGATTGTGTATAGAGGAGGATTGTTATGTTATAGTACATTCCTACAAAGGAGTAGGATGTAGACATCTTGAAAAAGGCTTTGTTAAGAGGAAAGTTAGAATTCCACAAGAGTATGATTGGGCTTGTTAAAAACCCTTTTCTTTCTAAGAGGGAGTGTCAAATTGTAGCAAGAAAAGTCTTCATTTGACTTGTGCCTTAGTCAAATTAAGAAATTTGAATTTCCACTTTAGCACGATGAGTTGGTAGAAAGTTAGCAGAAGTGACATGGCCAAATCACTCAGTTAATTCAGTCAATTCGAGTTGGTGGGATAATAGTAGAGTTGTGTGCAAGTTGGTGGCTAATATCCATCTTTCTAGAGGTGTTATCTTTAGTGAAAGTCGGTTAGTTGAGTTATAGTCTAGAATAGTGTTAGTATGAGTTTAGTTGAGTAGTTGTCACTATTGTTAACTCTTTGAACTCTCAATTAACTAGTCAATTGACTAAAAATATCCCTAGTGATGCATGCAATTTGCATTGCCTAGAGATGTGGAGGGAAAAGGCACAATTGTAATTCTATTGTATACTATTTCAAGTGTACAAAGTTTGTGCATGAAAGTGAGCTTATTCTTTTGGGATTTGTGCAAGGAAATAAGAGTTTTCCCTATTATTTAGGAGCAGGAATTGCACAAGGGAATAGGAGGAAGCAAGAGGCCTATTTTAGCTAAGTATTGGCTAGAGCAGAGTTAGGAAGAGATTAATATCGCAGTGCAGAGGGAGCTTCAAGCATTGAAGTTGTCATTGTAATAGATCATTGTTTTCATATGATATAATACAAATAGAGGAGGGGATTTTCCTAGTTCGGTTCCCCAGTAAACACATTGTGCATTGTGATTGAATAATTGCATGTGTTTCTATTGTCAGTTTTCCTACTACAGAATTTAGTAGAAGAAATTTGTGTCTATTGATTTCAGTGAGATTTCTTTAGCAACTGCAAATTTCGAGTTATTTCTATATGTGATGTAAAATACCTCCAGGGTCAATCAAGAGTAAATCTTCATATTCAAACACATAATGGATTTAGACAAAAGGAAACGGTCAAGGTGCTTTGATGCCGCCTCATATCTAGAGTGTAAGTTTCACCAAGATGGGATCAACTTGGTTGGCGATACATCCACTAGTTTCAAAAAATCCAAAAAATGATTAAAGAAATCCTATAAAGGGTTAACTCTAGGCTTGGGACCCCACAACTCTGTTAAAGATAGGGTGAAATTTAAATCCTTTCCCATCACCATATTATCAACTTTGATCAGACCATAACTTATCAATTCATTCTAGAAAGGTTTCCTATCCATACATGGGCCATAAATGTGCAAAATTATGAAGGTCAAATTCGATTCCTTGCTCTTAATGTCAACCATAATCGTATTATGGATAAAATAAGAGGACAAAGCCTTAAGGGAGGGATTCCAAGCTGAAATGAGGCTGTTTTTGGGATGAATCCATTCTACGGACAGAAGTGATCTCCCTAGATTCAATGGCTTAACCTAGAAATAATCAAACAAACTACACTATCTTTCCCTAGAGATATTTGAAATGTAAGAAGAAGACATACTTGTTGTTCAATGCGATATTTCTTCTTCACTTCACCCGCTCACTCCAACTCCAGCGTTAACTCCCGAAAGTAGAGCCTACAAATTAGCCAAGGCAAGCAAAGAGATTGAGATATACAACACGGTATATTCAAATAGCTATAAATAAGAGATCAATGAACCTTATTATACACATGTGTAATCAAAGACATGATATATGGGGAAAAATGCACTTTGTATTAATGATAACAAAGAAATATTACAACCCTTCTTGAGGCCTTGATGTTGAAAATATCTCCCATCCTTCTCATCCTTTATTTGCCACAATGATAAAACCTTCAATGCCACCAATTCATAAGAATGGATTATGGACCTCCAAACTCAAACTGACAACATAAAGGCATAATCAAAGTCTCCAAAACCCAATATAAACTCTATAGTAGGTACTGCATTTGTTAAACACACATGATAATGGAAAATAGATGAAGATAAGCGTGAATTATTTTTCTACTAACAAATATATACATTTATAATACATTCTTGTGACCCTTGGTCTTCATATACCAAGTGGTCTCTTGGGCTCCGGTGACTATTCACATTCCACACCAACCCTTAGAGGATTAGGTGTCTGTTAAGTTTAGGTATGTTCTATGCTTAGAGAAATTTATTTCAATTTTCAAAGTTAGCTCAATATCTTTTCTAGATTAGCAATCACATCATCATTAAAATAAACTGCAGATTGAACATAAACATAAGTAGCCGAAGACAAGCCAAGAAAAAAGGACACAAGATGTGGCGCTAGCCAGGGACAAACCCCAATGTGGGGAAACCCTTGATCAATTCTTCTTATATGTTCAGCAATAGTTCAACAAAGAGACAGAGAGAGAAAGAGATATATAGTACATTTACAACAAAAGTCAACACTTTGACTTATCTAGATAAGAGCATAGATCATCTCTAAGAAGATGATACATGAGATTAATTGAAGACACTCTGATTCAACTGATTCTCCAAGGTGACTCCTTCCCCTATCATTGTGCTACATCTCGTCATCATGCTGCACCCTATGTTGCATTGTTGTCCCATGTGCCATTGTTGAACCATGTTGTCATACAACATGTCTCATGTGCTTGCCACAGTTATCCATGCTTGCCATGTTGCACCATGCTGTCCATGCTTGCTGTCCCATTGTGCCACTGCTGCACAATGTCATTGCTGTCCTATTGTGCCACTGCCTCATCATTGTGTTGTCCCATTGAACATTGTGTCACAATATCATCGCTGCTAGTACTGCTGTCCCATCATGGCTTGTTATCCCAGCAACCCAACATTGTTGCTGTCCCAACATACTTATGCTGCTCTAAATATGAATGTACCATTGCCTTTACTGCTGTGACAGCTATACCTAACAATCATGCCCAAAACACTGCTATTTTAGGCATATGGCAGGCCTTAACACTTCCTTCCGCTCACAGTTCTAGGGTCCTTAACTGCAACAATCTTGTACTAGTTAGGGTACTTCAACAACCCTTCAATATTCCTAGAAGTTCCCTCCTTTACTGCAGCTTTCCTTCTAAGAGAGGAGGAGACCCTATACTACATTTTCTGGGTATTCTATCCCTCATCAACAACTTTGGCCTTCCTCTGTTTGCTACGACTTGCTATATCAAGTCTCCTCTTGAATGCGACAACCCAACACTCTTCCAAATGATCCTACAACAGTCCTTATTGCTATGGCATAAGGCCTGCGGTTAGGGCACACCTGGACAGTGACTAGGGCACAAACTAAACTACGGATTAGCCTCATACATCAGCGTTTAGGGCCTATCTTCCATGTATAATTAGGACTCATCCTTGGCTGCAGCTAGGGCACGTTGAGGCCTCCTTTATACATCATTCATTTGTGTCTATAGTGCTGCATTTAGTCCTTCTATTCTCTGCAGCTAGGGCACAACATGACCCTCCTTTCTCTGTGGTTATATGTCTTTTCCTAGGACAATGTTTAGGGATTTTAAACAACTTCTTAGGGTCTCTTCTAGACTCGAGTTTAAGGCAATTAGAACTTCGCCTTGCTGCACTATAGAAGTCTCCTCCATGACTGTTTTAAAGCTTCTTCATTGACTACATTAGGGCTTTTTTATTAGGTTAACGTAGAGCATATGGCACTCCCTCTAGATCTCTCCTTCATCAAAACCCAAAACAAAATGAAGAGAGAGATCACAAGAGTGTGAGTGTGTCAAAATGACTTGAAGGCCACCACTATTTATACTAGAACGTTGAGCACAAGTGGGGGAATTTTGGTTGTTGGCCGACCTTGTTGAATTGTCTTATAACACAAATAAATTCATAACTATGTGAATACTTATCGGAATTGGATGATCTTTAGATCAATCCTACACCTCTAAATGAGAGGAATCCAAGAAAAATATCAGCTGTCATAAATAAGATGACCCACATGGATTTTGGCCCTAGTTTCCAACTTTAACAGTTCCTCTCAACTAGGGAGAACTCCATCCACTGATCCATATGTCCAACTGTACTATCTCTGCCATCAGTGCCCTGCACTGCTCTGCTGAACCATGAAGAAGAAGAAATGATCGAAAATGTCTCATACCATTCTCTACTGACCCGAAGTCAGTTTTATTGATCCCAGATCAATATCACAAGAGAGTGTCTTAAACCATTCATGTTGATCCCATATCAGTTTCATTGATCCTAGATCAATGGAGGTCATCCTAGCATAGGGAGTACGGTGGATACAATGATGCGTCCATCGATAGTACTACTATGGTCCCTAACCCCATTTCCCTACTCATTGGCTAGATGAGAGGTATTTCCCATGAGTCCCAGACTACATGGGTAGGGTGCCTCGATAGGAGAACCATTAATCATGTCCCTAATTCACCTCAGGGTATCACAAGGGAAGGCTGAGCCATTCACCCTATACACAGTGCAGCAGTAAGGGAGGGTGAGTTTCCCTATCGTTGCGTGTTGCTCCAGTAAGTACCCCAAGTTCCCCAGGTCTCCCAGAGCTAAATGCATGCAACATGCAGGACCCTTATAAGAAGGTCTCTTAAAGACTCCAAGTCGTTCGGGAAAGTCACAAATTTGACCTTTTCCAGGGGCTTAGACAATATGTCTGCGACCTGTACATCAGTCTCAATGTGATGGTGCCTCCTCGATTATCGACATACCATATCACATATAAGGTAGTATCTGTTGTCTATATGCTGGAGAAATTATAGAATACAGGATTCCTCAACAATCGAATCCCCCCTGGTTGACACAGAAAATCACGGTGGTATCCATCATGTGTACAAACAACTCATTGAAGAGCTCCTGCAACTAGGGAGCTTCACACGAGGTCATACTCGTAGCTATGTATTCAGTGTCAGCGGTGCTCAAAGAAACCATCTTCTGCTTCCTGCTCATCCAAGATATTGAGCTGAACCCAAAGAGAATCAACACTCATAAGTGCTCTTGAGATCCTCCACATTGCTTGCCTAGTTAGCATTCAAAGAATCATGCAGCTTCATATTTCTGGCATTGTATCTCAATCCATGAGAGATTGTGCCCCAAAGACATTTCAGAAGATTCTTGGCACCAATCGAGTGAGGCTCAACCATATATGAGCTCATCATACTAACTACAAATCATATGTCTAGATGGAAGTTCACCAAGAACATCAACGTGAATGAGTTTATGAAACTCAGAGGTATTTCCCAAATCTGGTCCGGGATAAC
>APFE031271263.1:15484-37881 GCA_000404065.3 Pinus taeda | reverse complement strand
GACCTGCTACATGAGGGGAATGGTCCCCTTGTAAGATTTTCCTTCGGTACATCTCAGACATGTACCTTCATGCTCTTCTTGAATTTAGGCATCCTTGTCACCCTCTGAGTCACATCGTGTAGGGCCCCATAATAGACCTCTGGTGCTATAGATGAGATGTGCCAATTGACATGGTCCCTAATGGACCATCCTGCAACTTGATACAGATTGCTAACCTTGAACCTATGAGTAAAAGCATCTTAAAATTCTATTTTCAAACACGTACCTTTCCATCGATGAATGCCACCCTGAAACCTTTGACTTCCATTGCCGAAATGGACACCAGGTTCTTCTTGCAATCAGGTACATAAAAGAGATTTTGTAAATGAATCGAGTTACCCTAATTCAATTGAGGGGTAATATTTCCTACACCCTATCTGGGATAGGTGACGTCGACTCCAAGTATAATCCCACGATTGTTTCCATCTCTTACCAAATTCGAGAGAGCACCCTTCTATCTGATGAAGTGCCTTGAAGCACTATAATCAATAAGCTAGATTCCCACAGAATCTGAAAGAGAGGGACAATACAGGATACTTCTTCTTTATCTTATTAGAAACAACATTTGATTGTTCATACTTGGGGTTCCTTGGTTTCCTTGAAGAGTTGGTCATTTCCTTGATGACCTGCATTACCTATCATTCCTCCGATCATTGAAGATGTCCCTAGAATGATTGTTATATTCATCAAGAGATGTGTCCCTACCATTTGGACACTCCTTCACATAATGTTTGAACTTATTGTAAGCAAGGCATCTTCCTTTCCTTTCACCCTGAGATCCAGACTTCCCGTTGAAGTGATCTGTAGGTAGGCCATCAGAAGCTTCTGTTGCGCCATTCTAATAATATACTCTGCTTCGGCTTCACCCTTGGTGAATTTGAAGAGGGATGAGGAATCCATTGATACTTTTGTCCTTTCCCAACTGTCTTCGGTGATTGCTCTTTCACTTTTTCTTGGGCTTTGTCTTCACCTTAGCTCTGATCCCATGTTAAGTTTAGGTATGTTCTATGCTTAGAGAAATTTATTTCAATTTTCACAGTTAGCTCAATATCTTTTCTAGATTAGCAATCACATCAGGATTGAAGTAAATTGCAGATAGAACATAAACATAAATCACAGAAGACAAGCCAAAACAAGAGGACACAAGATGTGGCGGTAGCCAAGGACAAACCCCAATGTGGGGAAACCCTTGACCAATTCTTATTATATGTTCTTCAATAGTTCAACAGAGAGAGAGAGAGAGAGAGAGAATACATTTACAACAGAAGTCAACATTTTGACTTATCTAGATAAGAGCATAGATCATTTTTAAGAAGATGATACATGTGATCAGTTGAAGACATGCGGCGTCAATTGATTCTCCAAGGTGACTCCTTCACCTATTATTGTGCTGCATCTCGTCATCATGCTGCACCATGCTACACCCTATGCTACACTGTTGTCCCATGTGCCATTGTTGACCCATGTTGTCATACAACATGTCTCATGTGCTTGCCCAACTATCCATGCTTTCCATGTTGCACCATGTTGTCCATGCTTGTTGTCCCATTGTGCCACTGCTGCATAATGTCATTGTTGTCCCATTGTGCCACTACCTCATCATTGTGTTGTCCCATTGAACATTGTGGCACAATATCTTTGATGCTAGTACTGTTGTGCCATCACGGCTTGTTATCCTAGCAACCCAACATTGCTGTTGTCCCAACATACTTATGCTGCTCTAAATATGTATGTACCATTGCCTTTACTGTTGTAACAGCTGTACCTAACAATCATGCCCAAAACACTGTTGTTCTGGGCATATGGCAGCCCTTAACACTTCCTTCAGCTCACAGTTCTAGGGTCCTTGACTGCAACAATCTTGCACTGGTTAGGTTACTTCCAACAACCCTTCAATCTTCCCAGAAGTGCCCTCCTTTACTGCGACTTTCCTTCTAAGAGAGGAGGAGACCCTATATTGCATTTTCTGGGCAATCTATCCCTCATCAACAACTTCGGCCTTCCTCTGTTTGCTACGACTTGCTATATCAAGTCTCCTCTTGACTGCGGCAACCCAACACTCTTCCAAATGATCCTAAAACAATCCTTATTGCTGTGGCATAAGCCCTGCAGTTAGGGTACACCTGGACAGTAACTAGGGCACAAAATGAACTGCGGATTAGCCTCATACATCAACGCTTAGGGCCTGTCTTCCATGTATAATTAGGCCTCATCGTTGGCTGTGGCTAGGGCACGTTGATGCCTCCTTTATACATCATTCATTTGCGTCTATAGTGCTGCATTTAGTCCTTCTATTCTCTGCGGCTAGGGCACAACATGACCCTCCTTTCTCTACGGTTAGATGTCTTTTCCTAGGACAACGTTTAGGGCTTTTAAGGTCAGTGTCTTAGGGTCTCTTCTAGACCTACGTTTAGGGTAGTTAGAACTTCTCCTTGCTGTGCTATAGAAGTCTCCTCCATGACTGCGTTAAGGCTTCTTCATCGACTGCATTAGGGATTCTTCATTAGGGCAGCGACATTCCCTCCCTTAATTCGAAGGGGTATATACGAGCCCAAGAAGAGAGCTCTAATACAAAAATACAACAATCAATGATAGCAATACACTGAATGTGCTCTCTAAGATGATGGCATAAGGTGGAAGAACTCGAGATCCCAACTAGAAATGGTTTAAGGATTACCACCAACAATGGAATGCTTAGCGTAGTTTTTGGAACTCTTCCAAATTTGGCAAGAAATTGAATTCTTCTACTAGAGGAAGTGGTCCTTAATGCTTTGAAGAGGGAGAGCTTCAACCTAAAAAAGGGAGGTCTACAACCTACGATGGTTTAAGGAAGGCCACTGTCCAAAGGAACTCTTAGTGTGATTCTTAGAACTCTTCCAAATCTGGCAAGAAGTTGAAGTCTTCTGCTAGAGGAAGTGCTCCCAATGCCTTACAAAGGGATACCTTCATCCTGAAAAAGGGAGTTTTGCAAGCTACAATGGTTTAAGGAAGGCCACCAACCAAAGACATGCTTAGGGGATTCTTTGTCTTTGGCTACAACTCTAAATTTGGTTATGACTATCTCTGGTTGTAGGTTCAAGTTGTGGCTCAAGCTCGCTTGATGTGGTTTTGAAACTTATAGATGGCCATCTTTTCCCCTTTGTCAGATACAAGGTGAGAAGATGAAGATAACTTAGTTACTCAACTGCAAGACTTTTCAGTACATGTGAACAAATTCTGTGATATGAGCGAAATATCTTATGGGATGTTGAAGCCCATTGCCAAGAATCGATCCATCCAAGTTGAATCTTTGTTCTTGTAGGATGATTGTTTTTGAAGCATCTATTTGAGGAATGAGTGCATTGACGAAAATCCTTGCATGGGTGAAGATCAAAACAATGATCTTTCACGTGACCAACTCTGTCACAATCTGTTGTTGTGGAGGAGGAGTAGGAACATGTGAAGTTGAACTTTCATAAAGAAACCCAACACTTCGAAATTTGATGGGCTTTGAGTAGTCTGGAGCATGAAAGGATGCCTCCTTATCATATCCAAGACTTGTTCTATACTTGTTGCTGACAAGTTCTTCCCAAGGTATGATGATGGGCTTGGGAAGTACAAGCTGATTGCTGCTTCTGCATGTAAATTTGTTCTTGAATCAACCTCAACTTTACTGTCTTGATTAGTTTATGCATGTTGATGGGAGTCAACTTCAGACTTAAAAAGGGGATTTTTCTAAACAAAAACAAGTTTAGAATGATGAATCTTTTATTATAACTCCTCTCATTGTAGCTGTGACTCAAGCTACAAAAACTCTATGTTTTCTTGTGCATTTTGTAGAAATATTTGAATGTTTCTGAGAATGGTTTTGTTAATCATAAGTGTATTGATGATAGTAGAATGCATTAGAGTATTTAGTAACTCCAATACTCCATCAACCATTATATACCACAACTCAATTTAATTCACTATTCTAAACTTTTATATTCCATCGACCAACGTATGAACCATATGACTCACGCATACAACACAACACAAAGGGATCGATCTTCAATGCACTTCAAACTGTGATTTAGCATACGTCCAATGCAAAAGCAACTCATATAAATTGTGATACAAATATAAACCAACGGGTTGTATACATCCTTCTTGACAAACAATTGTTTCTAATAAATAAGGTCGTTGGAGGTTCATGTTCTATGGATCCAAGTGGTTCATAACTTGAGTGATTTGCCCCAATGAAATTTTCAACTTCAGTCTCTTGACAATAGATGTAGATAGAAGATTAAAAATATACTTATGCTATTATTTCCCATGAGTGCCCAAGGAGTGAGAATACATAGAGGCAACATAGAGGAATGAAACAGGGAAAAATGTTTCTATACCAGTGTTTCAAAAGGTAGCGCTTCCTTCTTAGGCTCAAGTCTTAAAATACACTAATTGACCAAGATTTATTTAGGTTGTATTCTACACAATGTGAGAGATCAAAGAGATATAATCCATATCAAGCATGAAAAGGGTATTTGTTGCAGAGAGAGGTGTGTACACAAACAAAGCAATGTTATACTGCACATGCAAGAATCTAAAGCTCTCAAATACCATACATAAATGTTTTTTTAGAGATGGAAGGTTGACCATAATGGAAAAAGGTGTTTCTTCTCATGAAACAAGACCATAATTCTCAGAACACGAATTGGTGCCTGAGTTGGAACTATGGTCAATGTGTAAAAGAAAACACTCAATACAACACAAAATAAAATTTTGTGTTGAAATTCAATGGACCAAGCTTCAAATGCACAACGATGAAGGAGTGCAATCATTGCTTATAATGAAAACGACAATAGGGTTGAGACCCTGTGTTTGGGCACAAGGGATCAACAAAGCTCTGTTGTATTCTAGAGAAACGTCGACATTTTCACCTTACCCAGAGAGGTTAAGGAGTCTCACACGAGGCGTGTCGTAACTAAAGTTAGATGAGGGTGGAATTAGTCGCCAAAGGAGTCATATCAACTAGAAGAGACCAAAGTATAATAGCTTAGCATCTATATTAACCCAATCACAATGATCTACTCATGCCATATTAGGATACTATATAACTAGATGCATTCATTAAAAATTTTAAAGATTCAACACAAAGCTTAAGAACACAAGGTGGATCTAAATCGTCTCTTCCATTAACATAACATAAAGCGGTTCTGGGCATATGGCAGCCCTTAACACTTCCTTCAGCCCACAGTTCTAGGGTCCTTGACTGCAACAATCTTGCACTGGTTAGGCTACTTCCAACAACCCTTTAATCTTCCCAGAAGTGCCCTCCTTTACTGCGACTTTCCTTCTAAGAGAGGAGGAGACCCTATATTGCATTTTCTAGGCAATCTATCCCTCATCAACAACTTCAGCCTTCCTCTGTTTGCTACGACTTTCTATATCAAGTCTCCTCTTGACTGCGGCAACCAAACACTCTTCTAAATGATCCTAAAACAATCCTTATTGCTGTGGCATAAGCCCTGCGGTTAGGGTACACCTGGACAGTAACTAGGGCACAAAATGAACTGCGGATTAGCCTCATACATCAACGCTTAGGGCCTGTCTTCCATGTATAATTAGGCCTCATCGTCGGCTGTGGCTAGGGCACGTTGATGCCTCCTTTATACATCATTCATTTGCGTCTATAGTGCTGCATTTAGTCCTTCTATTCTCTGCGGCTAGGGCACAACATGACCCTCCTTTCTCTACGGTTAGATGTCTTTTCTTAGGACAACATTTAGGGCTTTTAAGGTCAGTGTCTTAGTGTCTCTTCTAGACCTACGTTTAGGGTAGTTAGAACTTCTCCTTGCTATGCTATAGAAGTCTCCTCCATGACTGCGTTAAGGCTTCTTCATTGACTGCATTAGGGATTCTTCATTAGGGCAGCGACATTCCCCCCCTTAATTCGAAGGGGTATATACGAGCCCAAGAAGAGAGCTCTAATACAAAAATACAACAATGAATGATAGCAATACACTGAATGTGCTCTCTAAGATGATGGCATAAGGTGGAAGAACTCGAGATCCCAACTAGAAATGGTTTAAGGATTACCACCAACACTGCAACGCTTAGCGTAGTTTTTGGAACTCTTCCAAATTTGGCAAGAAATTGAATTCTTCTACTAGAGGAAGTGGTCCTTAATGCTTTGAAGAGGGATATCTTCAACCTAAAAAAGGGAGGTCTACAACCTACGATGGTTTAAGGAAGGCCACTGGCCAAAGGAACGCTTAGTGTGATTCTTAGAACTCTTCTAAATCTGGCAAGAAGTTGAAGTCTTCTGCTAGAGGAAGTGCTCCCAATGCCTTACAAAGGGATACCTTCAACCTGAAAAAGGGAGTTTTGCAAGCTACAATGGTTTAAGGAAGGCCACCAACCAAAGACATGCTTATGGGATTCTTTGTCTTTGGCTACAACTCTAAATTTGGTTATGACTATCTCTGGTTGTAGGTTCAAGTTGTGGCTCAAGCTCGCTTGATGTGGTTTTGAAACTTATAGATGGCCATCTTTTCCCCTTTGTCAGATACAAGGTGAGAAGATGAAGATAACTCAGTTACTCAACTGCAAGACTTTTCAGTACATGTGAACAAATTCTGTGATATGATCGAAATATCTTCTGGAATGTTGAAGCCCATTGCCAAGAATCGATCCATCCAAGTTGAATCTTTGTTCTTTCAGGACGATTGTTTTTGAAGCATCTATTTGAGGAATGAGTGCATTGACGAAAATCCTTGCATGGGTGAAGATCAAAACAATGATCTTTCACATGACCAACTCTGTCACAATCTATTGTTGTGGAGGAGGAGTAGGAACATGTGAAGTTGAACTTTCATAAAGAAACCCAACACTTCGAAATTTGATGGGCTTTGAGTAGTCTGGAGCATGAAAGGATGCCTCCTTATCATATCCAAGACTTGTTCTATACTTGTTGCTGACAAGTTATTCCCAAGGTATGATGATGGGCTTGGGAAGTACAAGCTGATTGCTGCTTCTGCATGTAAATTTGTTCTTGAATCAACCTCAACTTTACTGTCTTGATTAGTTTATGCATGTTGATGGGAGTCAACTTCAGACTTAAAAAGGGGATTTTTCTAAACAAATACAAGTTCAGAATGATGAATCTTTTATTATAACTCCTCTCATTGTAGCTGTGACTCAAGCTACAATTACTCTATCTTTTCTTGTGAATTTTGTAGAAATATTTGAATGTTTCTGAGAATGGTTTTGTTAATCATAAGTGTATTGATGATAGTAGAATGCATTAGAGTATTTAGTAACTCCAATACTCCATCAACCATTATATACCACAACTCAATTTAATTCACTATTCTAAACTTTTATATTCCATCGACCAACGTATGAACCATATGACTCACGCATACAACACAACACAAAGGGATCAATCTTCAATGCACTTCAAACTGTGATTTAGCATACGTCCAATGCAAAAGCAACTCATATAAATTGTGATACAAATATAAACCAACGGGTTGTATACATCCTTCTTGACAAACAATTGTTTCTAATAAATAAGGTCGTTGGAGGTTCATGTTCTATGGATCCAAGTGGTTCATAAATTGAGTGATTTGGCCCAATGAAATTTTCAACTTCAGTCTCTTGACAATAGATGTAGATAGAAGATTAAAAATATACTTATGCTATTATTTCCCATGAGTGCCCAAGGAGTGAGAATACATAGAGGCAACATAGAGGAATGAAACAGGGAAAAATGTTTCTATACCAGTGTTTCAAAAGGTAGCGCTTCCTTCTTAGGCTCAAGTCTTAAAATACACTAATTGACCAAGATTTATTTAGGTTGTATTCTACACAATGTGAGAGATCAAAGAGATATAATCCATATCAAGCATGAAAAGGGTATTTGTTGCAAAGAGAGGTGTGTACACAAACAAAGCAATGTTACACTGCACATGCAAGAATCTAAAGCTCTCAAATACCATACATAAATTTTTTTTTAGAGATGGAAGGTTGACCATAATGGCAAAAGGTGTTTATTCTCATGAAACAAGACCATAATTCTCAGAACACGAATTGGTGCCTGAGTTGGAACTATGGTCAATGTGTAAAAGAAAACACTCAATACAACACAGAATAAATTTTGTGTCGAAATTCAATGGACCAAGCTTCAAATGCACAACGATGAAGGAGTGCAATCATTGCTTATAATGAAAACGACAATAGGGTTGAGACCCTGTGTTTGGGCACAAGGGATCAACAAAGCTCTGTTGTATTCTAGAGAAACGTCGACATTTTCACCTTACCCAGAGAGGTTAAGGAGTCTCACACGAGGCGTGTTGTAACTAAAGTTAGATGAGGGTGGAATTAGGCGCCAAAGGAGTCATATCAACTAGAAGAGACCAAAGTATAATAGCTTAGCCTCTATATTAACCCAATCAGAATGATCTACTCATGCCATATTAGGAAACTATATAACTAGATGCATTCATTAAAAATTTTAAAGATTCAACACAAAGCTTAAGAACACAAGGTGGATCTAAATCGTCTCTTCCATTAACATAACATAAAGCGGTACATAAGGCTCAAGGCCTAATCATCAATAACATGAATAACATAACGCACATAAATAGATATAGACATGACCATGGAGTTTTTCACATTCCTCTGCAACATAGGAAGACTCTAACTACCACAGTCTCACTCGACTAACTAACAACAAACCTCCTTCGCTCTTTCTTTTGCTTTTTATCCTCTACCATGCGCTCGAACTGCCAGTTATGCCTTCCTTATGCTCGAATGCCTTTTTTCTCTCCTTGCTCGGTTGTCCCTACTCCTCGCCACCTTTTTGCGACTGCTAGTCATCTTCCAATTTCTATTCTTCCCTCGGCTATTAAATCCGCAATTCCAATGGTCATCCTTGCCACTTGTCATCGGCTTCTTTCTCTACAAAATCTCAAAACAAAGGCCCCAACAGGCTCTGACCATAGCCCATTGACTCGTCCCCGAGTCAATCTTCCCTTGGTGTTGTCGGTGTTGTTGCTACTGTTGACATTTCTGTCGGTGTCTCTGTTATAGCTGCCGTAGGTGTTTTTTCTGAGGCTACTGTTGCTACTTCTTGTTGTGTCATTGCTACTTCTTGCTGCATTGTTGCTGCTTCTTGTTGACCTTATTTTCCAAATTAAGGCCCCAACTTTGGTACGACAACAATTGTGTACTAGTGGAATTGGGTGTAGTCATCGAGTGCTGCTTTCCAGTGTCTGGTAATTGCCTCGACTTGCTTGATGAAATCTGTTGTCATGCCATAAGCTGGATGGGTTGATCGATTGCTCAACAGGGAAGCCCATTGCTCCTCCATTTCATCACTGAGCCCTCGCGGGGATGTGACATGAGTGTTAACCGGTGGTCAGAGATCTTGGATCTTCTATTTTGTCTTCGTCGACTCGTCCTTGATTGGTTGGACATAGACTTCTAGAGAGGCTACCTCTGATTTGAACTTATTTCGCTGATATTTTTCCTTGGAGCTCCTGATGTCAGAGAGGAGCTGTTGAATTTTCTATCAGAGTGGGTAGACTGGTTGATTTTTCTTTTCTAGACTATCGGACCAGTCATGGACTTGGTGTGTCAGTATGTACCCATCATTCAGAGCATCAAAAATGCAGGCTTTCAGAGCAATAGTGATATTTTGTTCAATATCATCAATATAGGCCATGGAAGGATTGGGCAGTGCCTTCCTTGAAACGTCGAGGCTATCTCTTATTTATCTATCGGTGGAGATCATCCTGGTGCATGTAGCTTGGGTGTAGTTGCAACATTCGACCAAGGTGCAAGCGGAAAAGTCCTTCGGAGCTTCAATGACTACATCAGCAATGACCGGTCAAAGCATCTAGAACTGTGAAGTTATCTGATCAACCCGTGTCTGTAGTTGTTCATTACTTTTGAAAAGTTGGTCTCTTTCAACTGTAAGGGTGGTGATTTTCTGCTTTTGCTGCTCATGATCGGAGACAAGGTCATTGTGAATTTGTTTCGTCGGTTGTGGAGCTTACTGTATGAAACTACGACTTGTTGTATGCAACTAAACAACTGTGCTGATGACCAGGTCTTAAGGTTATATTGTTGCTTAGTGGATGGATGCGAGAATATTCTCTACAAAGGCTACCCACTAGAAATGGACTTATCGGAATGGCCTTGGGGCGAGGTGGCTTGCTGTAAGGGTTTTGCAAATTGGGGCATTGCAGGGATAGAAATTGGATTTGAAACAATAGGGAAATATAAATAAAAGGGGGCCACAAATGGATCGATAGTTGTAACCAGTGGTTGTGAGGCGGCGAGCATTGTGCTTATTAGTGGGCCCAACTCTAATAACAAGGATATCAAGTTGTGATTTTTTCTCCACTGGGGAGTGTCATAGTAGACTAAACAATGGAGTCAACCTCCATATGTTATAGCTCTGATACCACTTGTTATAACTCTGATACCACTTGTTATAGATATGATCTTAAATATAAGATAATAACAATTATACCCAAGAAATAACAAGATCTTAATAGATAGAAATGACTCTTTATTGATCAAACCCTTAAGGTAGGGCAACACCATACATTCACTCCTTAAGGAAGGAGAACACTCCACAAACCATATGCCTGTTCATACAATATTCCTTGACATTATTCCTTGACCTCTCTCCATGTGGAGTCTCTAGCCTCTATATAGGCCTCATACATACAATACCATGGGTCATTACCATGGTGCCCTGATACCATCAAACTAATACCATGGGCCCATTACATTATTCCTAACTACTTGTGGTCCCTTACATGATATGGGTTAACCACCTTATTTATTACTATGGCCCATCCCATTATTACATTATTACCTTGGGTACCTCCCTTTGTACCCCATATTATCCCCCCTAGGTATATAACACCATCTCTTTTGTGCCTAGCCATGCCCCAGAGGGAATGGTATTTGACAAGGTTGTGAAAGTGGATGTTGTAGGCGGGGATGGATCTCGCAAGCTCAATGAAATGGTGGAGGTATAGGGTGGGAGTTCTTTTACAATTGGGGAGGTCATGGTGGTCTGGGTCCCTCGATGGTGAAGTCGACTATAGGCACTACAGGGTATACCTTTTGCTTCTTGGATGCAACTAGAGGCTTGGTGATTTTTGTTTTCTTGGGTTTGGGAATGGTTGGCTTAGACTACGAATGAGGTCTTACATGCGGTATGGCAACAAAACAGGGTGTGGTGACTAGAGGATTCTCCTGCATAAAACCTTACCATTCAATAGAGTTAGGACCCGAACCTAATGAGATGGTTACTGTCACAATGGTTTGCTTGAGCGAGCTCATTTGCTTCTTCATTTGAGTGAAAATCGGCTACAACTTGTGCTCTGCCATCCGCTTCCATAATTGTCTCTCCTGGTAACGACTGTGGTACCATCCCACCAAATAAGTATAGGTACTTTCCTTCTCTAATTTCGCATGCGACCCCTTGCCATGACCTGACCTCTACATGGAAATCTTTAGCTGATAGCGTGAATTTTGGGGCCCACATCTGGAAGGTGTGCGGGTGAACGCAATGTGGCCTAATGAAGGTATTCCCATGAGTGACCCCAAACAAAATTGATGTTGAGTACTCATCGAGTAGTTCCCTGGGGATTCGTTCAGTGACCCTTATCACCTCAAGCATCTTAACATACCATCCTCTAAAAGAAGCTTCATTGATTTCCTTGCTGCTTAGGGTTGGTCATCTGATATTGGCGCTAGGTCCCTGCCCTTTGGTGGGCACCACTTCTGCATCACCAAAGTCATCACCAAATAGTTGTAGATGAATTTAGTGCTCCACTTTTAAACATCTTTGTAGGCCTCAAACAACTCATTCAGTAAAAAACGCGCACTAGTTTAGCTGGGCGCCCTTTGCACAATGCTCCACAATTGATATTGTGTCTAGCATGCACTCATTCATTGAAAAAAGGCGCATCAACTTCCCTGCGATTATGTATCAGGAAAATTTAGTATTTACCTTATTGGTGAGGTTGATTTTTTCTCCCTTCCCTCCTCTCTTGGTGTTGTACTTGCCATAGTAGTCAACATATCCTTCCTTATTTTCTCTTTTTGAGTTTGTCTGGAATGTCATCGAAACTGCATCCCTTGTTGCTGATAAACTTGTGAGCCATTGAATATCAACTGCATGAATTAGGGACTCCTTGTCTAGCCAGAGCGACCCTCCATGCATCCTGCTGATAAAAAATTTAGTGTACTGCATTGCAGCGAGAATTGTGTGGAACACAGACAAAGTCCTCAAATTTAACAGTGTTGAATGTTGAATTCCCATGTATGAAACCTTGGCATTGACTATTGTTGTCTAGTCCTCCTTTGTAATCATTTATGTATACACTTCTTTCTTCATGGTCAGGAATTGAAAATAATATGACAAACATTTGTGACGAGCGTGGCCTTATCATGTTTTCCATAGAGCAACTCTGTAATTGAAATCCTATCATCCAACTTGTCTTCAGGAACAAAAATAATTTGGTTTGTCATATTGGAATGTCACTGGTAGACTCAATTACTATAGGTTAATAACAAATTCTTGGGTGACAACACTTAGAACTTGATTGTGACTTGAGCGACTCTATCACCTTAGCTTGAAACTATAAGAACTTCGACATATCAATGTAAAATAAGTAGAACAACTCGACACGATGTTTCTGACGAGACTCACTAACTAATTATTGCGACCACTTTCCCTATGCAGACTCGAACGTGTTAATCCGCCATCGGCTGAGATGGACCTGACTTGGATGACGTACTTTTAGAAAAGACAAGGTGGAGCGGATGGGTAATTATGCTAGCATAATGGCAGGCGTTTAGGAATTAATTTTTTCTATAATCGGAAAGATTCTGTGGAAATCCAGGTTGACAACATTATTATTTTCTAATTACGATGGAAAATACTCCTAGCTTGTGTGTCTTACCCACTTGGCCACAATTAGTGGCGGTGTGGCTGTTGGAAATACTAAGTGGGGGGGGTGAATTAGTATTCCTTAGCAATTAACACTTTTCAAATATTTTCAAAGAATAAGTTAATCTGTAATTATTATTAATGTTTATGTACTAATAACAATAAATAAAAGAACACAGTAGACAGAACCATTTTAGGTGGAAAACCCCCTCCAAGTCAAAAACCACCGAACACTTTTCTAATAGATTCTTTAATCTTCAACCCCAACTGAAGTGAAAGCAACAACTTCCTAGAATTCTAGAAAAGCATTCTTCTCTAGCTCCCACTGGAAGGATGCTCCAATGCCCTGGTTTCTTCAATAGTCAACTGAATGGATGCCCCAACATCCTAGACCAACCTACCACCCTAAAGTGTTCACAGGATCCAGCCTCTAGGTGACTTCATGCACCAACATAGCACCTCCCTGCCACCCTATAATTAGACAAGAGTGTGGATTCCCGTACAGGGGACAACGATCCACAATACAATATGATTTACAATGATTTTCTTGTACTTGACCAAACACCCAATCACTCTATGACTTGCAACCCAACCATGACATCATCCCAACAGAGACTCCTATACCTCCCAATAATACCTTTTCGACTGTAGGAACATTGAATCTTTTACAATAATGACTCTTCCAATGATGACACTTTTAGAAATGACTCTTTTACAACTTTACAATGATGAATCTTGGCCTTGACACTTCTTCACAATCTACGGATGGCTATCATGTCGTCAAAGGATGTCCCGCTGCAATGCTCCCTTTGATTTGATACTTCTGCTCTTGAATTCTTGCTTGAAGTTGTACTTGAATCTTCTTCTACATGCATGCAAAATTTTCCCGGTGAAACCAATCCCAAAACAAAACAAAATACCCTTCAACTTACCTCTGCCTGCAAAACACATGTAAGTGCATAATAATGAATAAATGCAAATTAAAATTACAATACGCACCTAAAGTGTGCTTTTTATTTTTTTTGTTGATTTGTTGTAGCAGTAGACAAAGACTCCCACTCTTGATATAGGCATGGACTCTATGCAAGATTATATCCAACACTGACATAAATATATATACAATAAAAACTGATGACAATCCATAAACTTATGATGGACCAAGTTCTAAGTACAACAACGGAGACCATTCTATCAACTATGACAAGACAAGTAACATGAAATTACAACATCATATAGATTTAGCAGACTTGGTGTAGCATCAAGAATATCTAGCATCAAATGTGTAGTATCAAGAATAGGACATCCAAAATGTGGTATCAAAATTAATTGTGACATATAGAGACATAGAGATACAACCAAGACCCTGTATGTACTTACTTTGTCATGCAAAAAAATATGTCAGATATGATACTCATATTTCAAATGTAAACACTAATCATACGTACCTTGATGTAGGAGACTTACCCTTGACTGTTGATGTGTGGTCCTTACTGCAGTGATCCTTGAATGCATGCTTTTTCCTTCCTTCTAGGAGCTCGCTATTGAATCTGTTGTATCTATGTAATTTCAGATCTCTAGGGTCTAAAATTTCATCCTATGATATGACTCCGAGTTCTCTTTTTAACCCCACAGGGTTGATCAAGATTGGATTCTTCCAGAAAGAATTATTACCAATCTCCCACGATGACCCGATTATAGACTGGATTAGTAGAGAGAAATTGTACAAAGTGCCACGTGTCACTGTTGCAACCTTTGACCCTGAAAATGAAATAAAATAAAATAAATTCTGTCCACTTTCTGTCACTATTTACGAAATTGGAATCCAATGCTTAGAGATAAAGTTATGATGATTTTCCCAACGTCACCTGTTTGACATGGAATTCGGGACCTTGCAAAAACCCTAACTTCCTTAGATTATATATCCGACAATATACCGAACCAAGATCTGAAATTTGGTTATGACATTCATCTAGATTTAGGCTCAAATGGGTTTTAATTTCTGCTTCTAAAGCTTCACAGAAACAACGTTATAGCGAAAATTCCACGATGACCTGTTTGAAGCCTCAAAATCCCTACTAGAGGAGGATATGAGGGTCACTATTTATATGAATGTCTTGAGTTGAGAGGGTCCTCAACAAGTGAACGTTCGAGGAATTTTAGGAAAAAAACATTATTAATTATTTAATATTCAATGACCACAACCAATTATGAGTGCCATGCCACAACCCCAGAGGGATTTAGCCCAATAACTAGGGGTACTAATTTCAAACACAAATATCTCTAAAACCGTGAAGAATCATGTGGCGTGCCATATATCAACATAAACATATCAATGAGTAAAATACATCTAGAAGATCCTTGACTTAGAATAGAGTAATTTCTCAAGTCAAATTACCATGCAAGATCTGGGTAGCCCCTGGTGCTACTTGGGTTGACATTAATGACAACCAATGATCAACAATCTCCCCCTTTGGCATTGATGGCAACACACATACTCCCCCTGCGATCATGACACCTCTTCCTATTGCTTTCTCTCCCCCTTTTTCATAAATGGAAAAGGGTAAATCCCCTTGACAAACAACCATCCTGTGGACCTGTACACACCTCCACTCCCCCTTTCTACTCGAGTAGATAAGAGAAAGAGTCTAATGAAAGCTTGGGAGAATCCCAAGCTTTTGGTGAAGATACTCAAATGCTTCATGAGGTAATGGTTTGGTAAAAATGTCAGAAAATTTGTTCCTTTGTGCCAACATATTTTGATATTCTTTTCGGCGACCTTCTCTCTAACGAAATGATATTTAATCATAATGTGCTTCGTTTTGAAATGCATCATAGGATTATTGGAGATAGTGATGGCACTGATGTTATTGCAAAAGATAGGAATACGCTCATGAAACTTGATTTGAAGATCTTGCAAAGTTTGCTTCATCCAACGAACTTGTGTACGACAAGTTGTTGTAGTGATATATTCTTCTTCTGTTGTGGATAATGAGATTGAAGACTGCTTTTTACTTAACCATGAAACAAGACAACCACCTAGATAGAATGCTGCTCCACTGGTACTCTTACGATCATCAACACTTCCTGCCCAATCTGCATCTGTATAAGCTTGGATAACTAGATTATTTCCTTTGGGATATTGTAGACCATATTCCACAGTGCCCTTAAAATATCGAAGAATTATTTTGACGACAATAATATGAGATTCTTTTGGTGCTACTTGGAATCTTGCTACTTGTCGAACTTCCTGCATCACATCAGGCTGGGAGGCTGTCACATACAGGAGACTACCAATCATGGATCTATACAACCTTTGATTCACATCCTTTGAAGAATCTTCTAATCTTGCAACCTGTTATCATGAGGGTAAGGTGTTAAAATTGTCAACTAGGGCCAAACTCCGAGTGGATCACCTTATTTATGGCTTCTGATATTTTTCCGATAAGTATTTATGGACATATGAATTTATTTTGATTATGGACAAATTGTCAAGGCCGACCATCAAAATTATGTAGGCTCAGAAGCCCAACAGTCATGTCTATTCAACCTCAACGTTTGCATATAAATACAAGGATCATTCTCCTCATTTGGAAAATCCAATTCACTCATCTTCTCTCTCTCTCTCTCCTACGCATAAAAGGAGCCTCTCTCTCTCTCACAAGTGTGGCTGAAAGGAAGATGTCTTAGGGCAAGGAAGACGTAGAAAGAAGGATGCCATGGCAGCAGGTCATTTCTTTGACCAACATTGACCAAGTGTTGACCTTCCAGAAATGCGGATTGGGTGTGGTTGCCTCTCCTAGGCAGGTCACAATTTTTGGCATGAAAATCAAGGTGATCTGACCTTTAGTTTGACCGGTGTTGACTACCATAGTTTAGGGCTGGAAGTTGACTTCAGAAATCTACAAATTGACTGAAATTTTGGGGTTGTTCAAGGGCTGTTTCTTCAAGCTGTTCGAGGACAAGTTGACCGGAAATTGACCAAGTATTTTAGAGTTCAATTTCAGCTAGTTTGACCAAGTTTGACTTCGCTGATCTAGGGTTTGCTGCTGCTGATATAAAATTAAAGAATTCAGATTTTGTACTATTTCTCTCTCCTGAACTATTGAAGATAAAAGAATATTTGATCAAAGGGTTTCCCCGCATTGGGGTTTGTCCCTGGCTAGCTGCCACATCTTGTGTCTCCTGTCTCGACTTGTTTTCTGTTGATCATTTAATGTTCTATCTGCACTTTACTTAATGTATATGTGAGTGGCTAATAAGAAGATAAATAATTAAACTGCTCTAAGCATAGAACATACCATAATTTAACATGGTATCAGAGCTAAGGTGAAGACAAATCCCAAGCAAGAGCAAGAGCAAGATCAATCATCGAAGAGAAGGTTGGCAAGGCTATCTTAAAGAAATCATGGGGTCCTCAACACACGTCCCTGCTGAAGACAAAATCCATGAGAAGTTTGACTATCATGGATTGAAGATGTCTCTCGATCTAACACTAGAAGAGCAGGAAGTGTTGGACCATGTGAGAGGCAGGATTGTTGAGCCTCCATCGAATGCATCTGCTACTGCTAGGAAAAAATGGATCAAGGGAGAAGTCAAAGCAAGGAAGATCATTCAGGACTTTATCGATAAACGCTTGTTGGCCTATGTTTTCGAGCTGAACACCTCCAAGGAAATCTACGATAGACTGGTGAGTTTATTTAAAGTTGATGCAAATAAGCTAAAGGAAATTAAGAAGGGCAAAGATGAGAGTATGCAAGCATATTTCTTAAGGAACATGGAGATCAAGAACGATGTCCTATCTATTGGGGAAGTAATTCTTGACAGGGAAATGACACTCACAACTCTTGGAGGACTGCCATCTGAATGGGATATATTCAGGACTACTCTTCTCAAAAATTGAATTTGAGGAATTAATGGCCAGATGCATTCAAGAAGAAACGAGGATGGAAGAGCAAGAAATGCCCATACTTAAAGGTCATCCCTATGCATTTTCTTCTCATACTAAAAGAAGAAACAATTCCAGGGCTAAATTCAAAGGAAAGGCTGGACCAAAGGGTGGAAGAAAAGGACGATGTTACAATCACAATAAAACAGGTCACTATGCTAAGGAGTGCCCTGATAAAAGGGATTCACACTGGGATGATGATCAAAATCCCTCTTAAGGCAATCAAAGGAATGGTAGGTCAAATGGCAGAGGTAAAAGAAGTGTTAGAAATCAAGGAAGAGAACAACCATTCAAGAAGGCAAGAAATTCCAGGTATGAATGTAACACTGTTAACAATAAGCAAGATGAATATTATCTACCAGCAGCTCTATCTACTACTGCTCCCCCAGACTCGTTGGGAAATTGGCTTATTGATAGTGGGGCCTCAAGGCACTTCAGTGGTTACAAATAAGCTCTCTATACTCTGATAAAGAAGGAAACCAACCTGGAAATTGTTCTTAGAGATAATTCAAAATATCCCGTGAAAGGCGTAGGAAATGTCACTCTTGAATTGAATCAGGGTAATACCATCCACTTACAAAATGTATTATATGTACTCGATCTCAAAAAGAACCTGGTGTCCATTTCGGCAATGGAAGGCAAAGGCTACAAGGTGATCTTCAGTGATGGCAAGGTACGTGTATGGAAAATGAACATTAAAGATGCTTTTACTCTTGGGTTTCGAGTTGATTCATTATATCAGGTCGATGGAAGTCCGTTGGGTGTCATGTCTTGTGACACATCTCTTCAGTCTGAATTATGGCATTAAAGGTTTGCTCACCTTCATTATAAAGCTCTACCCGATGTAAGAAAAATGGTGACCGAGATGCCTAAGTTCAGATTAGAGCAAGAAGGTGTATGTCGAGGATGTGCCGAAGGGAAGCTGAAAAGGGGACCATTCCCCTCAAGCCAAAGCAAGACTTTTGATATATTATAGTTGGTTCACTCAAACATATCTGGTATGATGCCTGTGAACTCCTTGGGAGGATATTTATATTACCTCACTTTTACTGATGATTATTCTCACAAGACTTGGATATACTTCTTGAAAAAGAAGGATGAAGTGTTCTCCTGGTTTTGGCACTTCAAAGCCTTGATTGAGAATCAAACCGAAAAGAAGATCAAGATCTTAAGGAATGATAATGGGACTGAATATGAATCCAATGAGTTTCATGACTTTTGTAAAGAGGTCGGCATTAAGAGGGAGACTACTATGCCATATACTCCTGAATAGAATGGTGTGGCAGAAAGCAAGAATCGTACAATTGTGGAAGCTATCCGTGCTATGCTCCATGATCAAAGACTTCCGAAGTTTCTATGGGATGAAGCTGCAAATACCGTCGTATATGTACAAAATGTTGAAATTTGGTACCGGAGGACAGGTGGTTCCCTTAGGCTTTGATCTTTGGCCTAGGGAAAAGTGTCCAAAAGATTTTAATTTTTCTCCTAAAGTGACTTTATAATTTTTATAAAGTTAAAATCTAATTTAAAAGTGACTTTAAGTGATAAATTTACTAAAGTCTAATTTTAAAGTGACTTTAATAAAGTTAATGTAAAATTAGAAAGGAAAAGTGACTTTGGAAATAAATGACTAAGTGGGTCTTTATTAAAGTGGGTGAATTAAAAAATAGAAAGTGAGATTTAAATGTGCATTTAATTTCAGCCATTGATCTAAATCTATTTCAGCCATTGGATTTAGAGATCACCCAAAAGTCACTTGGATCACCCAAAAGTCACTTGGAGTTATATTAAAGGAGGAAAATGAGGAAAAGATCATTTATTCTTTCATGAGCAGATTGGGAGAAGGAGAGCAAGAGAGCAAGGGAGATTTCTGGACAAGAAGGAGAAAGAGGCAGCAGTTTGGCACACATACCAGGCAGCTCTTCAGCAAAATCAGAACAGCAGAAAGACAAGCAGAACAGCAGCAAGAACAAGCAGAAAAAGCTGATTTTTTTGCTGAAAACTGAGAAGTTTCCAGGTGGTCCGTTGGGCTGAAAACGGATAAGTTTGCTTGCTGAAAAATTATTTTGCTGTAATTTTTTGCTGAAATTTTCTTGCTGTAAAAAGACATTTTTCAGAAATAAAGAAGAGCTCTCAAACTGGTTTTCCCCAAGAGTTGTAGGGGGTTTTTCCAGGGTCACGTTGACAAAAAAATATCGTGTTTTAATGTGTTTTAATGGCTGTTTATTACTGCTAATTTTTATTTCTGCAATTTCCAGCATTCTGTAAAATTTCCAGAATTTGTGGTTTCAGCAAATTTATTTTTTTCAGCTTGTTGAATGTATGGTTATGGGAAAGGGCATTTAACTACATGGGAGAAATAAGGAGAAACTGAAAACCGGGGTGGGAAAACAGAATTTTTAACATGGTATCAGAGCTTGAGTGCTGAAGGGCAGTTTGGGACAACAAAAGAGAAAAATTACAGCTGCTGATTTTTCACTCAGAAAATTCCAGCAAGCTGATTTTTTTTCATAAACAACAGGTTTTATCTTTACTACAGCAGTGCTATTTTTCAGTTTTAGGATAGTAGGATGTCATTGGGATTGAGGGTGGAGGATAGGTTGGATGGGCATACAAATTACAACGTTTGGAAGGAGAGAATGCAGAGTATCTTTGAGGAGGCAGAAGTCTGGGATATTATGGTGCATACCACTCGGACCCCTGTTGTTGTGCCTACTGATGCTACTCAGTTGGCTGCTTATAATAAAAAGAACAACAAGGGTAAGAGGCTGATTCTAGATGGAATCAAAGACCATTGCATTCCTCATGTGAGAAGAAAGAGCAATGCCCATGAGATGTGGACAACATTGTCCAATCTCTACCAGAGTACCAATGAGAACCGGAAAATGGTCCTGAAGGAGAAGCTGAGAAAAACATTAAAATGGGCAATGATAGTGCAGCTGGATATCTCACTAAGATTACTAATGTGAGAGATGAGTTGGCAGCGATTGGAGAGGCCATTCCACCCACTGAGTTGGTGCGGATTGCTGTAAATAGCCTCCCTCGTTCATGGATGAACTTTACTGATGGGGTTTGTACTCGTGAGACCCTTCCCACATGGGAGAGGTTTTGGGATAATTGCATTCAGACAGAGATCGGGAAAGGTCAGCTTGGGGCAGCCAAGCTAGTTGAGCAGGATGAGGATGTAGCACTGATGGCAGGAGGCAAGAAAGGCAAAGGGAAGAAGCAAGCTTCCACAAGCAGTGGTGGGGGCAAAGTCAAAGGTAAAGGTAAACAGGTAAACACACAGAAGGACTATTCCAAGGTGAAGTGTTGGAATTGTCAAAAGATGGGACACTATGCAGTTGTGTGTCCGGAGAAGAAGAAGAAGGGGAAGGACCAGAGTTTGGCAGCTTCAGCAGAGATTGAGGATTTTGCAGGTCGTTTTGACCGGGAGTTTGCATTCACTATGTGTGAGTCCTCTAGTGCAGGATCACCTACCATACAGGTTCATAGGGAGCAGGCTTTTCCCTCGATTAGCGGAGCATCTACAGGTATCTGGTATGTAGACAGTGGGGCTTCACGTCATATGACAGGAGTCCGTGAGTACTTCTCGGAGCTTTCAGAGAGTGGCACTGATATTGAGGTAGTACTCGGTGATGACAGAGTTGTTAGAGCAGTCGGGGTGGGGATAGTGACATTTCAGAGGGAGTCCAAACCTCCTTTGAAAGTGACAGAGGTTCTTTATGTGCCAGGGATGAGGAAGAACCTCATATCTGTCTCAGCTTTGGAGGACAGAGGATATGAGGTATTGTTCAGGGGAGGACAGGTGTTGATGTATCCCAGGGGCGCTCCAGCTGAGTCAACTAGAGTGATAGGTGTACGCCATGCAAAGGTGTACAGGTTTGCATTCCAGCCCCTTTTGGCATTGAGTAGTAGTACCGACAGCAGAGCTAGCAGTTCTGAGCAGTGTGAGATTTGGCACCGCAGGATGGGACATATGTATCATGGAGCCTTGAGGACCTTGCGGGAGATCATTACAGGTATGCCAGATTTCAGTACTGATCACTTTGATACTTGCAGAGGATGTGCTATGGGCAAGTTTGCCAAATCTCCTTTTCCCAGCAGTGACAGTGGAGCGACTGGGATACTTGATTTGATTCATTCTGATGTGAGCGGTCGGATGTCTCATGTTTCCTTGAGTGGATATGAGTATTATGTTTTATTCATTGATGATCACTCCAGGAGGACCTGGATTTATTTCTTGAAGACCAAGAGTGAGGTCTTCAAGCGGTTTCAGAAGTTCAGAGCTCTTGTGGAGACACAGACAGGTCGGAAGATCAAGTCCCTGAGGTCGGACAATGGAGGAGAGTACACCCTTGGAGAGTTTGTTGACTATTGTGCGGAGGCAGGCATCAGGAGGAAGTTCACTGTTCCTTACAACCCCCAGCAGAACGGGGTTGCGGAGAGGAAGAACAGATCCATCATAGGGGC
>APFE031271263.1:0-14082 GCA_000404065.3 Pinus taeda | reverse complement strand
TTATAATAAGAACAATAAAGACCAATTATTTATTATTTATGATAATTAATAACTATACAAATAATAGCAACTACATTCTTGTATTCTTATATATTTATGATTATTATATTAATATTATTATAATAATATAAACTCATAATAATATTAGTATTTTTAATATTTATCTTACGATTTGTATACATTGGTTTTATAATATTAGTCCCTTTTGTTTATTATTACCTAAGGTTTAATACTAAAATCCCAAGGGATTATGAACCAACGGGAATAATATTAAACAAAAGGACTAATATTATAAACCCAAGGAACTAATAAACCCAAATCTTTAATGTAAGTAGTATCATAATAAATGTTGAAAATGTATAGAAAAGATGAACACAAACCTGTAGCAAAAGTCTTTAGATTTAAGATATTTTTGGATAACTTCCTCTCAAAAAATATTGAATCTATGGTGCATAAATGTCGCAGCAATATGAAGGTACTAGATAACATTCTCAATTTTCATATGATGCTCATTTGAAGAACGAGAATGTGAATGTATGGGCATGAGGTTATGCAACTCTGGCCACTTTGTGTCAGCTGCACTCAAAGTAAAAAATAAAGATGGGCATCCTAACTCTGTAATCATGCCCGTTAATTCAGATCGACACTTAGTCCAGTATCCCCTTGTACCTCACACAGAAAAACTAAACTACATAATATGCTCTGCCAACTTATTATCTCGTAAATCAGATAGTTGGTGACACAAATCCTCAATTGTTGTAGGTGAGTTATCATGTAAATGTTTCTTTGCAAGAATTGTAGCAGATGCTTGCCTTCGATGTTCACATTATCATGTTTAATAGGTAATATCGAAAGTGAGTATGGCTTCCAAATCTGTGATCATAGTACCTAAGAAGATGCAATGCATACTCATGAAGTTCAACACTACAAATACGTGGTTGCAACCAATCAACGTCACCAGTTGGGAACAATGTTGGGAATGCCCTATCTAATAATCCCTCTATATTCTATTCATTCACTGGAGGGGTTCCAACACTGGGCCAATCCATGTCTTGAACATGTGAAGAATCAACATTATCAAGAAATGCTCTAATTTCTTCCACTTCTCTTTGTTCATTTGGTAGGCAAGCAACAAAAGAAGAAGGATGAGAGGGAAAATGCTTAGCATGAAACCCTTCATTATTAGTTTCATTGGTTTCAGATTCTTCAATATCAAAATCAACAAATTTAAGCCTGGAGGAGACATCTTTCGATCTTCCACGCAGAGCATTCACTGAACCATAATCAATTACAACATCTTGATAATATTGATCATGTTGGATTTTGAAAACCAATGCAGCCATCACTCGAGATCTTTTGACATAACATTCATAATATTTGGACTGAGCGCCATGTCTCCTCACAATTAGAAAGTCAATATCTTCAAGATGTCGGGGAAGGCTTTGTACAATTGTAACAATATCTTGAGGAAAGCTAATTGTATGACCACTATACTTATATTGCCCACCTCGAGCATGTGTCACTTGCAAAATAGGATTTACACGTGCTATTAACATTTCTTTAACTTCAGTAAGAACTCTTAAAATATGAGGTTTCTGACTAGGATCCATGTTGTTATATTGACCAAAATGATGGGCCTCTTTCACACTTACATCGTCTGCAAACAGATCCTTCATAATGTCTCACAACATGGATTCTGGGATATGATTCTTGGCAAATGTGGCACATTTGGACAACTGACAAGCTATCTATCTTTGCTCGAAACCTTTTATGACTGCAATCATGTTTTGATGAAAATGAATATGATCTCTACTCACCGAACCATGTTGAAAATGAGTAAAATCTCTTCTAACATTTATTTCAACTTCAAGAACATGAGATTCGCTTCGCAAATTTGAGGCATGTGGAATGGATATTTGAGAATGTCTTTCCAAATTTATGGTGTGCATTTCATGAAACTAAGAGGATGTAAAGGTCTCTTTGTCATAAATACTTTAAAATTTAATTTCAAACTAATTATAAATTAAGAAAATGAAAGAGAATCAAATGCATTCAAAATTTACATTTGTGTCTTCATGTGGATGAGGGTTACAAGATGGTTGCTCTTGGATTCTATCTTCAGTGGATGAAACACTTTTGGATGTAGTTTCTTTGCCTGTATTCAAATGATTTATTTCTTGTTTGAAAAAAATAAAATATGTTATAAAACTAAATGTCCAAAAAATAAAGAATCAAAAATTGAAAATAAATCAAATACATTGAACAGCTACATCAGTTTTGCAATTTGATGTTTTGGATTCAAATTCTCCAATCGCATGAGATGAGATGATGGTTTCTCCATGAAAGGTTATAAAACACAATTTCCAGACAACTGTAAATGAAAAATGAGAAAAATATCAAATGAAATAAACATTTACATTTGTTTGGCGATGTGGATGAACCCTATGAGATGGTTCCTCTTCACTTCTAACATCATTGGATGGGAACATCTACAAAGTTAATATAGGTATGCTCATTGAAAGACTTCGATGTCTCTTGTTCAGAGAAATAAATTAGCCATAAAATTCAATTGTCTAAGCACACAGAATTTAAAAAAATGAAAAGAAAATAAAAAAAAATTGAATTTACATGGAGTCGGCAATTGTGATCAGCTAGGAGAATTCATAGGAATCGTCATTGCCAGCGTGCGCTTCATCTTCACTTCTTAGATTAGTAGATGGAACACTTTGGGAGTTAATTTCTAGACCCCTATTAAAACAAGTTGTATCCTATTTGAAGAAAATAAAATAACATAAGTTTAGTATAATTTTTTTTGTAAATATAGGAATGTAACAGAACAACCACTATTGCAGTAAAAATCAAAATATAATTGTGTTACCTCCATTGTTCCACGTGAAATGCTATCAGGGATGACTAATTCTCTTGGTGGGACCACATTACTTTGAGAAGTGGGATTTCACTAATGTTTCGAGCAATTGGATCCAAATTATCAAACAAATTGCCAAGTAAACTATCATCCAAATCATCACACAAAATGTCATAATTACCTCCACCATGGATGTTTTGCAACCTTTGGCCATCAAAACATGCAATTGGACACACAGAAGGGTTAGGGTGGAGATTTTCTTCCACAATATCGATATGACGTTCTTCCTGATTGCAAGATGTTTCCCCAATGCTATGAACATTTTCAGAAGAGCATCTAACAACAAGATTATGCCGAGGAGGAGCATATCCTAATAATGAACTATCAACAGGAAATGTTCTTTCTATTATATCGTCCATATTGTGATACTTATCATTTTGAAGAGTGGATTCACTCATTTTTCTATTATATGTAGTTCTCCTATGCTCATTTATGGAATCGTTATTTTGTTGATACCATAAACGATGACTTTCATTAGTCTTGTCATGTGATTTTGGTGACAAATTTCTTTTTCTTGTACACTTGGTTGTGCCTTCAAATGACATTTCTACAATGAATAATAAAATATTCATTATGGAATCATAAACATGGAACATAAAAAGTGTATATGTTATTTTTTTCCAACCATATAAACTTATTAAAATGTATAAGGCTTTTTCAAAAAGGCTAAAAACAAAAACAAAAAATTTCAAAATGGCAAAAAAAGGAAATGAATTCTTCCAAATGTCTTAAACAAAAAAGTCTAAATTTCCATGTATCATATTATAATCAAAATGAAACCCATACTATTGGGACACAATAATCTAAGAATTATATGAATTGGAAGTATGTCTAAAAAACTGGAACTATATATACTATCAAAATATAAATATAAATATTAAAATGAACATAAACATATAACATTGTTTGAGAATGAATGACAAAACCAATACAAATAATATGTATAACGTAATCATAAAAACTTATAATTATACAAACAAAGAAAATGCACAACAGCGAGAAACATTAAGGATGTAATAAGAAAGCTTTAGGGGAAACAATACTAAATATTTTACATCACAAAGATCGACACAAACATAATTTTAAAGTATTACCATAAAGACACATAGTAGGTATAGAGACAAAAATGGAAATATTTCCACAACCATAGAGAGTATATAAAATGGAAATATTTATAAGAACTCCTAAGAGTACTAATATCCTAAGAATCCATGGCAATATCCAATTGTGGAATCTCATTAACAAAATCCATAAGGGGAGCAATTGCAAAAACATCTCCATACTCAATCAAATCATTGCAATCCTCCAACGTTGGGTAACAAAACCAAGACATTTGCTCATTAGTTGACTTATCGATATCTATTGGAAAATGGATGTGAGTTACCATGTGATATAATAGGAAAGGAACTTATCTGCAGTTGCACATAAAAACTAGAACATGGAATGTTCCGAACGGAAGGTAGCCAGGACATTTACTATTTATATCTACATAAATTTCTTCCAACAACTTCCATCTGAAACCCCAATCATATTCAAATTAGTCAATTCTTCATTCAACACATGGTTGATCAAATTGGAAATGATCTAATTCTTCAATTAACCATAGAGAAGTGGAGCCATCATTGACAAGGCATATCAACTGATTCATGTATATTGTTAATGACATACAATGTATCTCAGTGATTGGAACAAATGAAGAACCCCACTCATTTTTTATTACATCAAACTAGTAGATTGTATACTTGTACTAAGGATAATCTTCATACTCCTTGTCAAGATATAGCCAAAACAATTTAATTTTATAAAACACTACATTCTTAGGGGGTGAAGTGCCACCAAATGGAGCACGAGCCTTTTTCCATACCCTATCAAGACTACTATAAACATAAAATTCATACTTCATTCTGTCATAGATATCTTTTAGAACAACCCAGTCATATTTTCTGTTGCTTACGTTTTCCAATAATGAAAAGAATCCTAAGTCTCCAATTCGTATTGGCCCTATGTTTTTAAGTTCCTTTCTAAATGGATTCATTAAAAAATAGTTGTGTGTTTGGCAGCATTTTATTGGTAAAGATAAAACCACCATTGGTCCAACAATACACTCTACTATGTATCTTCAATCTATGAATCCCAAATGAAATTGATATATGTGGCCATTCTGATTAAGGTATTGAGCAGCAAAACAATTGTCTTCACTATGGAGGAAAGGAATGAGAAATCTAGATTCATTCGTTGAGACATTCTTTCAACGTAAAAAGAAGGAAGGTTTTTGCAAAGCGTTCTTCCATTTTTTACAAACAGTGCCAAACTTTATCACATCCTATAAAGGGAGCCACAGAAAGAGAAGTTCAAGATCTTGGAATTGAAGACAACTCCAAATAGCTGGATCCATGATGATAGTGAAATCACCTAGTAGTAAAAAGAAAAATGCAGTTGATATCAACAAAACAATTTAAGTGTTGATAACATTAAAATTAACAAAACATAGCATTATTTACCATACACAATTTTCCATTTTTTTAGGATAAGGAATGTTGATGTTGTGTAAGAGTGAAATTTGAACTAATAAAAAGTAGTTGGTGAACAACTTGGTTTTTTTTTCTAGATTCAAGGTCACATGGCTACCTGTTTTGTATAGTAGTGAATTTATTTTAGTTATATGTTTTAATTATGTATGTAATGTAAATGACCTAAATAATTTTCTGGTTGGAATTTGACGAAAACAAATTGACTCAATCATAATGAATCAAAAAATATCAAATTAAAATTATATTACTAAATTTATAAAACACATTCTTATATATTAATTTTTTTCATCTTTAGAATTAATCTAAAATCATTTTCCTTATTTATTAATAAAACAATAGATTGTTAATATCATAAGATAATCCTTGTTGTAATGGACTGCATTAATATCACAAACTAAGCATTCTAATGGACTACATTAATATCTGTATGTAATGATTATGTGGTATATGGAGGTTAAATTAATAAATATTAGAAAATTTAAATAATAAAAAATGCAATATGTTTTATTGTTTGTGAGATATTTCAACATAATTGTATATATTTACAACTTTTCTTAATTATTTGAATTTCTTAATATTTATTAAAATAGTATTTCTTACTTGTAATTTTTAATGATACACTAATCATAATAGTTATAATTTAAATGTTCTTAACCATTAAGAAATGTGTTTTCTAAAACAATTAATTCTATATGTCTCCATTGTTTTAAAAAATAATGATATATAACTTGATCTTAATCTTAAAACTAAATTATTATTTTTATTTTATGTGTTTATAAATATTTTTAAAGGATTTTCTAACAACTAGATGTTAACGAATTTTTTGTTGGAACTAACTACATTTTACTTGTGATTCCAAACAATCGTTACTTAAATTTTCTTGTAATTTTTTTTTTTTGGTTGAATCAGAGAAAGAAGGTTTTTGCAAAGCATTCTTCCATTTTTTACAAACAGTTCCAAACTTTACCACAACTGATAAAGGGAGCCATCGAAAGACAAGTCCAAGAACTTCGAATGGAAGACAACTCCAAATAGCAGATCCATGATTAAACAGTGAAATCACCTAAAAGTAAAAAAAGAAAAAAGACATTTGATATCAACAAGACAATTTATTGTTGAATGAAATTAAAAGTAACATAAATACATAATTTACCATACACAATTTTCCATTTTGTTAAGGATAAGAAATGTTAATGGTTGTGTAAGAGTGAAATTTGAACTAATAAAAAATAGTTGGTGAACAACTTGGTTTTTTTTCTAGATTCAAGATCACATGGCTACCTGCTTTGTATAGTAGTGAATTTATTTTAGTTATATGTTTTAATTATATATGTAATGTGAATGACCTAAATAATTTTCTATTTGGAATTTGACAAACTCAATCATAATGAATCCAAAAATATCAAATTAAAATTATATTACTAAATTTCTAAAACAACATATTAGTATATATTAAATTTTTTCATGTTTAGAATTAATCTAAAATCACTTTACTTATTTATTAATAAAACAACAGATTGCTAATATGATAAGATAATCCTTGTAATGGACTGCATTAATATCACAACCTAAGCATTCTAATGGACTACATTAATATCTACATGATTATGATTATGTGGTATATGGAGCTTAAATTAATAAATATTAGGAAATTTAAATAATAAAAAATGTAATATGTTTTATGTTTGTGAGATTTTTCAACATAATTTTATATATTTATAACTTTTTTTAATTATTTGAATTTCTTAATATTTATTAAGATAGTATTTCTTATTTAATAATGTAATTTTTAATCATATAGTAATCATAATAATTATAATTTAAATGTTCTTAACCATTAAGAAAATGTGTTTCTAAAACAATTAATTCTATATGTCTCCATTGTTTAAAAAAATAAAATGATATATAACTTGATCTTAATCTTAAAACTGAATTATTATTTTTATTTTATGTGTTTATAAATATTTTTAATGAGTTGTCTAACACCTATATGTTTAGGAATTTTTGGTTGGAACAAACTACATTTTTTGTTGAGTGAATCTTAATTTTTATTGTTTACTCAAAATTTACTTGTAATTCCATACAATCTTTGCCAAATTATAAACAATAGAAAATCTATCAACACATGAATATAATTATATTAAATTTAAATAGAGGAGAATGATCTAACAATCACATGGGTATTAAATGAATTATAGTTGGAGAGGTATTTAATTTCAATTCAGATCTAAGGTATCAATTTTTTGTCACTGAATGTTTACAAGTAACATGAATTTATTAAAAGATTGATGAGATATTAGTTTGTCTTTAATATCGCACAACTCAAATGACCATTAGTGATAGTGTAGTGAAAGTGAGAAACATCTTCTCTATTGCTAATATCTTCTCTAAATCTTGTGCACTTTAACCTAATTATTCCAATTCACCCAATATTTTTTTACCTATTTAGTTAAATTGTATCAATTAACCACTAAAAAGTTTCAATACATCAAAGTCATCATCATTTTCTTCATATTTCAATATCCATATATAATTAACTCAACAAAATCTTGTTTTTAACATTAAAATGATAATCTTAATTTTTAAAATACTACATAATTACCCTTTACTTAAACACAAATATAAACCAACAAAATTTTCATATATATTATTAATTAATTATTCACATATACAAAAACATATGCATGTGATCTTTAAACATTATAATCATCCAAATAATGGAACATTCACACATCTCACAATTCAGAAAAAGAAAGACAAAGAAGAGGAACAGATGATACGTAGCCATCTTTGCGCTTGGGGGGCAATGACGCAGCTAGTGAATTAAAACAAGGAGCATCAATTGCTCGTTGAAAACTATTTCCAGCCCCCTCGTTGGCTTGGGCTACGCCTTGGCCTTCGAGAATTTTTGGAGGCTCGGCTTTTTCTCAAGCTCCAAATAATTCAAATTTCCAAACTGTTAGAAAACTATAAATACAGGAGACTAAATTTTCAGGGGTGGGATTGCTGGTTAAGTTATAATATTGTCTTATATGGAATTTGTTGGCCTAGCTAAATTCAGGAAGACATTTCTTCGTGGATGTTCGTGACTGGTTGAAGAAATGGTAAGTCCGGTAAGACATTTCTTAATGGATGTGGATGACTTATTCTTGTTACTAGAATACTAATACTACAAGGGAATTTGCATCGCTAGATTATTACCGTTTGATTGGTTTGCTTTCAAAGCTATTTCATTTATAATTCTAGCAATATGTTATCTACTCATTCTTTCTGCGAAAACATTTTAATTGTGCATCGCTAGATTATTACCGTTTGATTGGTTTGCTTTCAAAGCTATTTCATTTATAATTCTAGCAATATGTTATCTACTCATTCTTTCTGCGAAAACATTTTAATTGTGGTAAGGTATGCACGTAAATATCAACTCTATGTGCATTTAGTACAGATGCAGAGGAAATCCCCATGGGTTTGGAACTCAAAAACTGTTTGACTTCAAGTCATTTTTTCATTTGAGGTTCAACCAGAAAAACAATTCTACGTATTTGAGAATTTGAATATGATTATTTATTAATTTTTTTTCAATAAAATTACTCTCAAAGAAAACTACATTTTTTCCCACATCCCCTTATCACCATCTATTTGTACTATTTACTCATCATCTACTTGTACTATTTACTCATGTAGCTCATGATAAAGGAATTTTAATTCTTGAGGCTACTATTACCATTTTCAACTAAACCGGTTCCTTCACTGAGTCTTGAAGGAAACCCTGAAAAAACACTAGGTAGAGAAAATGAAGGCTAGGAAAGATTTTGCACCTTTATTAGCACATAGAACATGAGAGAAGCCCCTTTAAATCTTTAGAGTAACCCTTCCAGCAATCGTTTTAGTATTCCTTCTACAATTCCAACAACCTAAGCTCTATGAAAGAAATGCATGCATCTACAGGATTATAATAGATGGAATGGTAATGAATAATAAGTACAATAAATATTTAATAAAAGCTCAAGATGGAGTAGAAATTACTCAAGGTTACATTCGAAGATGGAGTGGGAGAGTTATTGTGTTATTCCTCCAAGTTACAATCAGAGATGGAGTGGGAGACTTATTCTATTATTTCCCTAGGGTACAATCAAAGATGGATTGGCTGAGTTATTATTAAGAGCATGAATGGTGAAATTGATGGACACCTGTTTTTTGGAGTATTTATTTCCATTGCGGATTGTAGGAACGATTGCTAGAATGGTGAAATTGATGGACACCTATTTTTTCGAGTTATGGAATGATTGCTGGAATGGTGAAATTTATGGACACCTCTTTTTTGGAGTTGCACTAAAGGGTGAAATTGATGTAAATTTAATGAAATGACGGACAACCTTTATTTCGAATTGCACAGGTCATCTATGGTTTGAAACTGATGAACATCATATTCTGAGATAATTAAATCCAAATCATTTTAAAATGGTAGAAAAACCTTTTATTACTATCACTATCATTATCGCTATCACTCTTATCATCCAAAATTGTTAAATAATTAATAATATACAAACTATCACTCTTATCACTATAATTTTTTAAATAATTAAAAATATACATACTATTAGCTTTAACCTTTGTTTTCTTTTAATCTTGCACTAAATTAAAGAAATAAAAAAAGTTATCAAAAGATGTGAAATAAGTTGGAGAGCTGTAGTGTATATTCATGTACGAAGCAGCAACAACAAAAATATCATACCATTGGAAAAACATATTAGTTTTTGACAACAAATTAGTAATTTTTAGTTAAATTGTAATTAGACGGTTGTATACCGAATAGTTAGTTATGTAACGACAGTCATGATATAAAATAACCTAATACACATGAAATGTACCAGCGGAGAATCATAATTGAATAAAATTTATTCAGTTCCAATTCAGTTTCTTATCTTGGCTATTTAGTTGAGGGTTCTTGTTTCTTGTTCTTTCCTTCATTATTTCATTTGACTTTTCTACAATTGGTATCAGAGCAAAACCAGTGAGGATGAAGGCGTGAAGCAAAACCAGTGAGGCTATGCGGGCTGGAGCGTGAAGGCGTGAAGAAAAACCTTGAGGCTGTGTGGGCTGTGCTAAGGCGTGAAGCAAAACCAGTGAGGTTGTGCGGGCAGCAAAACTAGTGAGGTTGTGCGGGCTGGAGTGTGAAGGCGTGAAGCAAAACCCTGAGGATGTGTGGGTTGTGCTAAGGCGTGAAGCAAAACCAGTGAGGCTGTGCGGGCTGGAGGAAGGCTTGAAGCAAAACCGTAAGGCTGTGCGGGTTGTGCTAAGGCTGTGCGGGCTGTGCGAAAGAGCCGTTTTTTTTTTAAAGAAGAGACGGCGTTGAGAAGAGCCACCGTTTTTTAAAGAAGAGACGGCGTTGAGAAGAGCCACCGTTTTTTTAAAGAAGAGACCTTGTTGAAAAGAGCCTATCTATGAGTTGGAGTAGCCTTTATGTGCGTGCAACTGCCACCGTTTCTTAAAGAAGAGACCGTTTGTGAATCTGTTGGAGTGTCGTTGAAGACTGCCACCAATTTTTTTTTTAAGAGCCCGTCTGTGCGTGCAACTGCCACCGTTTTTTTGAGAAGAGACCGTCTGTGCATGCATCGAGGAGGGGTTCAACCGGCTGGAGGTCCTGCTGTCTGAGAAAGACTATCGAGAAGCTGTCAAGGAGTTGGCTGGGTACTTCTCTGCGTGAGGAGGAACTGTTGTGCGTCGCTGGTCTGCTTGCGTGCTGCCTGATAGAACCAGAGAGGAAGTCTGCCTTCTGCTGCCAGAGCCTGATCAACAAGGATCCGGGTATTTTATTTTATTTTTCCTCAGAAATTCTTTTTCCCTCAGAAAGTAAATTAAGTGGTGAATGTGAGAAAGTCAGGAAACAAGAAGACAGGTTTTTTTTAAAGGAAAGGAGAAAAGAAGTGTTTTTAAAAAAAAGGTTTTTCCTTGAATTGAAAAAAAAAAAGGTTTTTTCCATGGAAATATTATTCAACAATTTTTTTAAGAAACTGAAGTAGGGAGAGTTAAAACTTGGAAACCCTTTGTTGGCATTGGAATTTTTTTTTTAATTTTGGAAGAAGAAAATTGAATTTTTTAAAACCCTAGACTGAAGATTGAAAGTCTTAGAAAATGGCCAAGATGTCGAATGAAAAATTCGAAGTGGAGAAATTCACCGGAAAGAACAATTTTGCTCTTTGGAAACTGAAGGTTAGGGATCTGCTTGTGCAACAAGGGTTGCACAAGGCATTGGATGGGACAACTAAGAAACCTGCGACCATGACTACTTCAGACTGCGACGACTTGGATGACCGAGCTCTCAGTACCATCCGGCTATGCCTAGCGGATGAAGTTCTATTCAACATTGTTGAAGAGACTACAGCGTCAAGATTGTGGCAAAAGCTTGAAAATCTCTATATGACAAAGTCATTGATCAACATAATTTATCTGAAAAGACAGTTATACAATCTTCGAATGAAAGAAAGTTCAAACGTTGCAGAAAATTTCAATGTTTTTAATACACTAATATGTCAATTAACAGATATGGAAGTCAAAATACAGGAAGAAGATAAAGCCATAACCTTGTTGTGTTCTCTGCCTGAATCATGGGATCACTTTGTAACTTCAATCAGCTTCAGCTCTGCTGATTCTTTGAAGTTTGAATCAGTCGTAGGAGCTCTTCTGTCTAAAGAAGTACGAAGGAAATCCAGCATTGAAACAGCTGCATCAGAAGCCATGGTCGCTAGAGGACGCTCAAAGGAAAAAGGAGAAAAACCAAAGGGGACTTCCAGATCGAAATCGAAAGGAAAGAAGTGTAAGGCAAAATGTTGGAACTGCAATAAAGTTGGACACTTGAAGAAGGACTGTTGGAAACGAAAGGAATCCGAAAACCTGAATAACGAAGCGAATCAGGTCGATTCAGGTATGATAGATGAACTATTATCTGCTGAAGAATTGTATATGATAGATGAAACTTCACCTGAATGTAATATTTCTCAGGGTTTATATAGCCGGCTGTTAGACTCTGGTGCTTTTCATCACATGTGCCCACATAGAAATTGGTTTACCTCGTATGAAAATGTAAACAGTAGTTCTGTGTTTATCGATAACAATATGTCATGTTAGACTGTTGGGATGGGAGATATTAGGATTAAGATGTATGATAACACAGTTAGAACATTAACTAGTGTTAGACATGTACTGATTTGAAGAAAAATTTGATTTCTTTAGGAGCTTTGGATTCAGATGGTTATAAGTTTACAGGTCAGGATGGTGTCTTGAAAGTCTTTAAAGGAGCACTTGTGGTTATGAAGGCAGAAAAGGTCGGAAATCTTTACAGGTTAAAAGGAAGTACTCAGATCGGTGAAGCAGCAGTTGTGCCAGAAAAGGAAGAAGAAGGCACTTGTCTATGGCATCAACGATTGGGTCATATGAGTGAGAAAGGTCTTCAGATATTGATGAAACGTAAATCTCTTCCCGGTCTGAAATCCTTGAATTTAGATTTCTGTAAACATTGTGTGTATGGCAAACAGTGTAAACAAAGGTTTAAAGTTGGAAATCATAATAGTAAAGATGTTTTAGACTATATTCATTCTCATCTGTGGGGGCCTTCCCTATTATGTCATATGGAGGTGCACTGTATTTTTTAACATTTATTGATGATTACTCCCAGAAAGTTTGGATCTATATGCTAAAAAGGAAAGCTAATGTATTAAATGTCTTTAAACAATTTAAAGTAATGGTAGAGAAAAGAATAGGCAAATCTATTAAATGCTTAAGAACTAACAATGGTGGTGAGTTCACGTGAGGTGAATTTGAGCAATACTGTAAGGATGAGGGAATTGTTAGACACAAAACTGTTGTTTATACTCCTCAGCAAAATGGTGTTGCTAAGCATATGAATTAGACTCTTATGGAAAGAGCCAAAATCATGATTAGCAATGCTAACTTGCAAAAGGAGTTGTGGGCAGAAGAAGTATCTATTGCTTGTTATTTAGTTAATAGATCACCTTCAGTAGCAATTGATTGTAAAATTACTGAAGAAGTTTGGACGGGTCAATCTTGTGACTATTCACATTTGAGAATATTTGGTTGTGATGCTTATTCTCTCATTCTGAAAAATCAGCGTTCAAAATTAGATCCAAAGTCGAAATGTTATGTCTTTGTTGGGTATGACTATGCAGTGAAAGGATATAGGTTGTGGGATCCTACATTGCGGAAAATAGTCACTAGTAGAGATGTAACATTTGATGAATCCACTCTTTTAAAATCAATTGTTGAAAGAACTGAATAGGAACAGGTGTCGCTGAATCAACGAGTTCAGTTGGAGGCTAGACTTTTCGGTGACAGCCTAAAGGAAGGAGAAACCTTTGGAGAAAAAGGTGCTCAAGACACAAAGGAAGCCATTGAAGCTTCTGAACCAGTGCAAGTTTCTGAACCAGTTCAGCAACGAGTTGCTCTGAGAAGATCTAAAAGGGAAAGGAAAATTCCAAAAAGGTATGAAGATTCTGCTTCATCTTTTGCTTTGATTACTGAATATGGGGAACCTTCATGTTATCAGGAAGCAGTAGATGATACAGATAGCGAAAAATGGAAAGTGGCTATGGAAGAAGAAATGCACTC